>SKCR01053683.1:0-33596 GCA_019454045.1 Zanthoxylum bungeanum | reverse complement strand
TTGGTTTGATTTTTCTTCATCAACATAGCATTGTAAGTATGATTCCGCCATACTTCATGTTTATATATATCTTTGTTGTATTTCATGTATGCTTAATCTTTTCTTGGGAAATTAATAGAAACCAACACTTCTCGGCTCACTGCCGATTTTTTGCTTGAAAATTTTCTGGTTAGACCGATTTTGAGAAGCAAATGAAGAAGGATGGTGCTAGCACACACACATGGGTTATACTTAGGTGATAGGGAAACGAAATCTTTGAGCATGGAAGCTTGAAGCTTGGAGCTTCAATGGAGTCTTGCATGGCCGATTCTTGGAGGTTCAAAGAGGATCAAAGCCGCACAGCCCACTGTCAAGGAAAGCCATTGCCGAGCTTGGAGGGAGCTTAAAAACGCACCTTGTTCTTCATCCATCAAAACCGAATTCAATGTGAGTTGATTCCGCCACCTCCTTTGATGTGTTCATATGTCGTTTTTTGTGCATGATTTGTGATCCTTGGGACTTTGATTGAACTCTTACAATCTTGGACTAATGGGGATCATTTCAAAGGCCGTACAAGAAAGAGGCAGTCATGTTTTGGGAATCATCCCAAAACCCTTGGCAGAGGCAAATCTGATTGAACCATCAAACAGAGAGGAACTGATCATGCCAGGTATGTCTGAACGACTAGTGGAAATGATTAACCGTTCTGATGCTTTTATTGCTTTGCCAGGTGGCTTGGGTACATTGGAGGAAATTTTTATAGTACTATCTTGGGCGAACCTGAACATACACCAGAAACCGCTTGGACTGCTCAATGTTGATGGATTTTATGATTTTCTTTGTGTGTTTCTTGATGATGCCCAGAGAAATGGGTTCGTGTCAAAACCTATGAAAGAACTCCTTTTTACTGCCAAGTCTGCTCCGGATCTAATAGACCAATTCTTAGCCTATGAACCACAAGTTGATCCTATCCTTTCAAAGGTAAAATGGTCCGATGATGATCGTGGTAAGAAGCGTCGAATAAATATGGATCTTAACCTTTAATTTGCTTGTAGTAATTCAGCTAACCAGGTACTATCTTCTAAACTCTTCTTCTACTGTTTAAAAACATTCGGGACAATGTCTCTTTTAGATTTGGAGGTGAGGAATAGTTAATAGTACTTGTTTGTATTGTGTTTTTATTTTTAGTCCAAAATTTTTCGAAAAATACAAAAAAATTAAAATTTTTTCCAAAATTACAAAAATATTTTGCATTTTTATCAAAGGCATATTTAAAGCTAGGTGATGGTTTGGTGTATTCCTTCACTCACTACCTTTCTATAAGGAAAAGCTGTGAAGGCACCTAGATAATAATTCACCCGTAGCTTGTTGTGATAGACTAGTTTGGAGGACTCGTTGTTTATTCCTGTCACCAAGCGATAAGAGCCTAAGAGGCTTGGGTACTTAAGTGAGCCTCGCTCCACCCTCCCTCTGGGGAATCTACAACGGGAAGTCCATTCGACAGTTAGTCACACACCATGACCAGTAAAAATTAATTTTTTTATGGTTTTATTTTTATGTTGACTAAAAAGGTTAAATTGGTAAGAAATAGCTGTGTAAGGAATTCTCACTCTTGATACGTATTTCAATCCTATATTTCGAAACAGGTTAATTTTTGTTTATTTCCTTTTGAATTATTTAATTTGTAAATTCTCCATAAAACTGACTAAAATGGATCTTCATATACTTAGTTGGCAGATATTATCAACATACATGGTAACATACGGACATAGGATAAAATTGAAAAGATTGTAATATTCAGTGCTATAGTTTAATTGGAGAAGCATCTCAAAAAAGTGATGGAATAAAACAAAAAAAAATACATCTTAGATCCGAGTTATTAAGTCTGTAAGGTTGTTTTAACACCTAGTGCCCTAAAACCAACTGGTTTGGGAGTCACTGGCCCAAAGCTCGCTACATGGATCAAAAAGATGATAGAAAATAAATATATATATCTGAAGTGTGAGTAATTAAGTACGTTGGGGTGTTTTAACACCTAGTGCCCTAAAGTCAACTGGTTCGGGAGCCACCGACCTAAAGCTCGCTACATAGATGGAAGATATTGTATATAAATAAAAAATAGAGAAAAAAAATCAAAGAAAAAAATCAGAAAAATCAGAAAATTTATTCCATTACTATAAAAGATGTGAATTCTGATAAAACTTTAGGACAAAAATATTACTCTCTTATCAACTACACTTATGACTGTTGTGGGCAAAAATGAGTTGTATAATACTTTGTTAATTGTGTATATGGAGAATGATAAAAATAATCGGAGAATTTACTTATTCAGTAATTTAAAATGAAACATAACAATTAATAACTTGGAGTAGAAGTTTCACCTGATTAGTCACTAACTTCTTTATTCTATTTTCTCTTGTCTTTTTTTTTTTTGCTTTTGTGTGCATTAGTTTCACTACCTTTTTACTTTTGTAAAATGTTTGTGGGTATCATTGCTGTAAACCCTCACGAGACTATAACTCGTCCACTAGGGACACCTAGGGGTTTAAAGGCTTGTTGCATATGCTAAATGCAATCGTGATCCCTACGAAAGTGGCTTAGTTAAAATTTTATTATGTTATTTTATTTTGCTCGAGGACTAGCAAAATGGTAGGTTTGGGGGTGCGATGAGTGATAAATGTATCACTATTTCCCACTCAGTTAACTTAATATTTTGTATAGTTTCTTGAGTTTTGTGAATCTTTTGATGTATTTTGTGTTATTATTCAGATAAATAAAGTTTGGAAAGCATTGGAGACAAATTGGGGCTAAAACAGACAAAAAAAACAACAAATAGCAAAATAGTCATTTTTGGCGTCGCGACGCCGAGGACTTGCGCGTCGCGATGCCCAGCTGTGTAGACTTGCTAATGTGCATGCCACGTGTCAAAAAATCAACGAGCCGAAATTTTCAACCGCCATGCCACGTGTTGTCAATTCAACGAGCCGAAATTTTTTCAGCCGCCTTGCCACGTGTCCGGACGAGATTGTGCCAAGCAAAAAGGGGTTGGCGTCGCGACGCCAGAGGGTTTTCTGCACCTATAAATAGAGTTCAAATTTCTTAGTTTCAATGTACCACTTCCTCTGAAATCTTATATATAAAAAAGATTTCTCTTATTTAGTTTCTTATATTCAGTTTTATTTACTCTTTGTAGTAGTAATTCTATTCATCCATGAAGGGGTAACTTCCCCATGCTGAGGTAATAAGGTAATGCTTTTACTTTTGCTATTTAGATTAATCTCCCTTAAAATATAATATATAAACTATTTAAAATCTGAATTAATAAAGGATAACGCCATTCCGCACGGTTGGTTATTCAATTTAATCTGGTTAACCTGACTTAATGAGGATACCGCCATACTGGACGGTTGGTTTAAGTTTATATTTCTCTTCCGCCTTATGGCTGGTATATTTGAATTTGACTTAATCAGGATACCGCCATTCCGGATGGTTGGTTTAAAATATCACAAGATTATAAATTATTTTATTGGAGATATCTAAATAGTAAATACTAGAAGTTAATTCCTTTTACCTTAGCATTTCTTTTTATTACTTTTCAGTAATTTCACTTTATGTCTTTTAAGTTTTTATCAGCTTTAGCTATGTATTGTAACTAAGTTAGTTTTCTAGGGTTATGATGAAATCTAATATCACCGGTTTATAATAGGTTATTTTATAGTTTGGGAAATTTAAAAGTTTATTTATTAAGTCTTAAGCTTAATGCTTCTTGTTGTTTGATCACCAATAAGATTGATTGTGGTAAATCTAAAATGAACTAGACATAGGGATTTTAGGTTTCAACCTTAGACTTAATAGCCCACGATCTTCCTTAAGGATAGATAACCCTTTAATAGATTTCCTTACAGAATAGACATATACATGTCGGGCGGGGGTAACCATAATTGGAACTTAAACTTAATGAATTCAGGGTAATTTAATTGACATAGACATATGATTCAATTGGATTAAACTTGGTATTTTTGTCTAACCATCGACAGATGCTTTCGCATAAATTCGTGTTCCAGGTTAGTAAACTGATTTATTACACAAACATAAAATAATCACTTCATCTTTTTAAAGATATTAGAAAGATTCACAACCCTAGATCTTTGAGTCTTTTATTTTCTTTAGTATTTTCTTTTGTCTTTTTATTTATTTATTTATTTAGCAAATCTACAAATCAAATCATTCAAGCAATCAATTCACTTCTCCCTCAATTAGATATTTGAAAATAAATAGATTCAATAATTAATAACAACAATAGGAATTAAGTCCTCGTGGGATCGATATTTTTATAATACTTGAACGATACGTGAGCTTGTGTTATACGTGTGTGTTTACGCCGGTCATCATACTACCAATGGAATTCTGATGGGGTCTATCCAGAGCGAAGCTATTTCCCGTACCATCGGTAAAACATAACCTCCTATTACACTTGCATGAGTATCATATACCCAAATATATGAGAACTATGATGTTGTGCCCTCACAACGCGCACAAGTTTAATACTAGTCTTTTACGTATTTATCGATGTCCAATCTCGATAATACTCTGACTAGGGATATTTAATGATTTATCCTTTGTGGACTGATACTGCCTCATATCATTCTCAATCCATGAACAAATCATAAGGACCTCCTATCATTTATATATCTTTGTGATCTAAGCACAAATGATAAGAGTGTAATCTCCTTTGTCACATAGTTAATTTGTACAACAACACCATGATCTGTACAAATAGTGATGTTATGGGTCATAATTGTCCAAAAATCTGCCACTTGGCCTATAGCCAGTCACTCGAGTGCCTTACACCCGAACTATATACGGTTGGCTCAAACTGCTGAGAAATGCTTTCGTCAGCGGATTTGTATGATTATCATCTGATGCGATTTATTCGATCATCACATCGCCACGATGTATGATCCGAATGAATCATATGAATATCGAAGTATATATTTGGATCGTTGATGAGACCATTAATTCTTTAGCCTGTTCTGACGCTTAGCTCAGCAGCTAACAAAATTATATCTAATCTAATTAGATATATTTTACGACCCAAATGGCTTCAATTGCTGCCTCAGCTGCAGCAATATTCTGCATTTGTTGTTTATACGGTAACAGTATCTTGCTTGGAAGATTTCCAGCTCACTATACCGTTATTCAAACTGTATAGTACCGTTTTGCGACTTTTAATCATTTTATCGGTTTAGGAAACTTGCAGCAGTGATCCCAGTCACTTCAAGTTCTCCTTCTCCATAGTATAAGACATCATCCTTAGCTCTCTAAGATACTAACGGATGTTCTTAACATCAATCCAGTGACTATCACTTGGATTGGCCTGTTTGTGAATCCATATGCTCAAAGCGTATGAGACACCAGGTCGCGTACATTTTTCAATGTACGGTTTCTCGGAGAGTTTTTCATGAAAGCCAAGCTTTCACCGATAGTTATTATGGGAATATCATTTCCAAGAAATGACATTTTATCATTATTTATATGACATTATTGTCAGTGCGCTCCCGCTAACCTTATTATATACACAAGAATCATTTTCGTTTTGAATTAAATCATAAACCATTATGATTACATCAAAACAATAATTCCAATAACCTATGCTTGTTACAATCCAATCATGGATCAAATAACCTGCAAACCTTGTTTGCTAGTTAAGGTACGATAAAACCGACAGGATGTTGTAAACATCCTCCAAAAGGTTTCCTTTTCAGGAAAGGGATTTTCCCGTTAAGCTGACATCTTTCACAAATGAAACATGCAGTATTAGCAAGCATTATCCAAATGGATTTACCGTGGCAACAGTTAAAAGGTTGAATCGTAATCAACACAATGTTGATAACGATACCTTTCCGCTAAAAGCCTAGCTTTATTCGTTGGTTTGTTGCCATCCATGTACGTCTTCCTTGAAGACTTATAAAGTACCAATAGGCACAATGCCTTTGCGGTACATCAACTAGTATCTAAACATAGTTGATTTACATGGAATCCATTTCGGATTCATGGCACTTTGCCATAATAGGGAGTCGATACCTTGTATCACTTCCTCATACGTAGTCAGTTTGTATACCTCAATAAGATAGACATCTTTATGAGGGGAGATCAGAAACCATACCCCATATTATTTTCTGAATCTCTCCCACATACGTGGGTCTTGTGTATTCGAAGATTATTGGTAATAGTTTCATCATTGATGAACTATTTATGTTCCATTAAGAATCGATGCCTGGAATAGTATGCTCAGATTTTAATCGAGTTTTACTATCCTCCCACTTACCACTGCATATCTGTATTCCTCTTAGGAAAATCGCATGGTGAGCAACAATTACATTATTCTCTATTGAGTTGTATAAGTACTATACTTATGGTATCCCTAGGATAACCTACAATTGGAACTTATCCAATTTGGGTTTTAGTTTGGTATCATCCAAACATATGCCTAGCATTCCCAAATTTTCAGGAATGAGAAACATAGTTTCTTTTCCTGTTCATATCTGATATGATATCTGTCAAACAGATTTTATGGAACCTTATTCAAAATAAGTTATGCACTGTTTATACTTATCCGTTGAAGGAAATGGTAGCTCAGAGCGACTCATGATTAACCTTATCATGTCTAACAAAATTCGGTTACTCAGTTTGGACACACCGTCAAACTGACGTGTTCCGAGAGGAGTCCTCATTTGAAAGAATACTTTACTCTTTCAAGTATATTAGAAACTTATTGCCTAAGTATTTTCCATTATGGTCTTACCGTGACGGTTTAATACTTTAGTCGATCTGTTTGTCTATTTCGAGTCGAAACTATAAAAGTTTTCGATAATTGTTCTTCAAAAGAAACACATAACCATAACGAGATGCCACATCCGTAAAGGTCACGAAATATTCATATTCATCTCTAGCCTAGCTAGACATGGGTCCACTTGCTTCACTATGAACTAGGGTTAACAGATCAGAGGCATTAGCACTTTTACCAAGTAAACAGTGTTTTAGGTATTTTACCTAATAAACTAGATTCGTAGACTTTATTTGAATAGAATCAAATTAGTCCTAGTACCCACTCTTCGAAAGTGTGGATATACGATTCTTGTTTAATTGTGTCCCAGACAACAATGCCACAATTAAGTTTCATCTGATCAAATCAGTTGAACTAAATATTTGTCATTTAATATTTTGAGATTTATTTATATTCAAAATATAAATGCTATTATTCACATCTAATGTGTTTATCTCAATATCATCTTTATAAAATAAAACACTTTAGTGTTCTAGAATATAAAGGTTTACCCGCAGCGGGTTAAACAATGATATAGAGATAATGTTTCTAGTCAAACTAGTTACATTATAACAGTTTCTAAATTTAAGTACATACCCGAAGGTAGTTCCTAAATTTAGGTATCTACGGTTAAACAGCGACTTTTGTCCCGTTTTCAATCCGCAGATTAATCTCAATTGAAGTCAGTATCCCTTTCAAAACAGATTCTGAACATCAATACATATATTTTATGTTCCACACTAAGTATTTAAAATCTAATTTTAATACTAATAGTGAACATAATGTTGACTAACATATTTGAAGTCGGAGCCAAGCCCGTCTTCATTTCCTTCATGCCTGCTTTGTCCAAACGGCAGTGATGCTTCCGCGGTCCCATTTGCCACATTTAGGCAGGCATTTTGGGATATGTCCTTTATCTTCTTAGAAGATTATAATGATTTTGCATTTGTCCTTTTCAACACTCCGGAAGCCTTTGGCTAACTAGAATATCAAAGTAAGGTGCGCCTTGCGCTATTTTCCTAATTGCAAAGTTTGACTTTATCTCCTTGAGAATATGAAGTACCGTATATTATACGAAATTAGATTTCGACGCGGAATTGAATTGGATTTTAATTCGGGCGAACGAATTAATTTAGAATTAATTCGTTAGCGACGTGAATAGTGAATTCGCTAGGCGTAATCACTTAATTACTACGCGACGGAAAATTCGTTAATTTGGAATTAGCGAACCCGAGCCCGAGAGTGATTGCGAGCCCATTCGCATTTTGAATTCGAACGCGGCACGCAAGTCACATCAAGCGTCAAATCGCTAGTCACATCAATTGTCAAATCACTTGTCACTTTGAGTGATGTGACATGATATGTTGTCACTTTGATAAAGTGACTTGATGTGAATAGTGATAGTTGATTGAAAAGCACTTTTGCTTTTTGACTTTTGCTTTTTTGAAAAGTAAAAGGAATTGATTATTAGAAATAAAAGTGGTAAATGGTTTTAATTAATTTTGGAAATTAAATATAAACATTATTACACTTTTTCACTCTCTCTCCCCTTTTTTACGTTTTTGTTTGAAACCTTTTTCCCCCTCTTTTCTTCTCTCTTCCTCAGGGCTTGGAGCCAAATTTCTTCTCTCATTTTTGGTGATGCCGAATCTATGAGAAGCAAGGAAGAAGATGATGTGCTAGCACACCTTGAGTGATACATAGGTGATAGGGAAGTGTCTTCATGAGCTTGGATTTATTTTTGGAGCTTGAAGCTTTGAGCTTCCATGGAGTCATCAATGGCCGATCATGGAGGAGACCACCACCACCAAAACCGAGCAGTCCATAGCAAGGAGAAGCCTTGGGCGAGCTTATGGAGGGAGCTTGAAGGCTTGTATTCTTCATTTCGTCAAAACCCATCAATGTGAGTATGAATTCCGCCTTACTCATTGATGTATTCATTGTTTTCTTGCTTGATTTCATGATTCTTGGGACCTATATAGAAACCAACAATTCTGAACATCAATACATATATTTTATGTTCCACACTAAGTATTTAAAATCTAATTTTAATACTAATAGTGAACATAATGTTGACTAACATATTTGAAGTCGGAGCCAAGCCCGTCTTCATTTCCTTCATGCCTGCTTTGTCCAAACGGCAGTCACGCTTCCGCGGTCCCATTTGCCACATTTAGGCAGGCATTTTGGGATATGTCCTTTATCTTCCTAAAAGATTATAATGATTTTGCATTTGTCCTTTTCAACACTCCAGAAGCCTTTGGCTAACTAGAATATCAAAGTAAGGTGAATAGTCATTAACATACTGGAAGGTTTAAGAAATTGCCACAAATTTCCCACAATTTGCTTCCCATCTCACGGTTTCTGCCCAACAAAAACCAGTGAAGAAAAATGGACAAATGGCCGAGAGAGAATAGAGGATTTTGGAGAGAGAGAGTTGAAAATGTAATGCTTTTTTTATTTCTAAAATCAATTCAACATATACCAAAAAATTTAATATATTAAATGTAAATCAAGCTTTCAAAAAACTTTTCAAAAACTCCCATCAAGTCACATCTTTCAATCAAGTTGTCAATTCACCTCACTCAAAGTGACAAGAGATTTGACGCTTGATGCGACTAATGATTTGACGCTTGATTTGACTTGCGTGCCGCACTCGAATACAAAATGAGAATGCGATCGCAAACAATCCCAGGCTCGGGTTCGCTAATTCCAAATTAACGAATTTTTCGTTGTGACGCAATTAAATGATTACGCCTAGCGAAGTCACTATTCACATCGCTAATGATTTAATTCTAAATTAATTAGTTCGCCCGAATTAAAACCTAATTTTAATTCCGCTTCGAAATCCAGTTTCGTTTAATTTATCGAATATATTAATTTATCGATCAATTCCAAATTAATCGTTCTCTCTCTTTAATTGATATTTTATCCTAGATAAAATATCTCTGCAATTAATCCAAGATTAATTTTCTCTCTGATCTTATTAATCCCAGATTAATTAAAAGTGCGAGTCATACGTCATCGGTGAATCTTCGGGAATCGACCCATGAGATCCCCGGATATGTTGGCAGTAAATTCAGTCGTCGGACTATCCGAACACGTAAGTACCTAGTACTACGTTTGTACCGATTTACATGACAAGGTTGGCTTCTAGCAAAGTGCCATGCCTACCCAATTCTCCAAAAATATCCCTACAGGAATAAAGGATCTATATCAGGCGTAGTATACGTAGTATTGCGTATGTCGATCCAGTATCAGATGATCACGTGCTAGGCCTGGGGTTGGAATTGTGTCTGTCCCGTACGAAGCACATATCAGATGTCTGGTAACTAGTCTCTATAATCAGATAAACCTGACCTTGTCATTTTATCCCGATGACTGCAGTACATAAGAGTACTAGTACCGTATCCTACGTGACCATCATCTCTATATGACTGGAGTGACACTTCCGTCTTGACATCATACCCAACACACTACGATTCTCGATATACCCATCATAGGCGTACACAGAACATGTTAAAGCCCTTGACGACCGCAACCAAAGTATAATGATTGTCGTAAGTATTAGCGGTGCAAGTCTCAGGTTAAGACCAAATACACATACCCTGATTTCGGACTTCCATAGACACATAGTCATACTACCAATGGAATTCCGAGAGGGTCTAGCCAGAGCGAAGCTGTTTCCCGTACCATCGGTAAAACACAACCTCTTATTACACTTGTATGAGTATCCTATACCAAATATATGAGAACTATGTCGTTGTGCCCTCACAACGCGCACAAGTGTAATACTAGTCTTTTACGTATTTTTCGATGTCCAATCTCGATAATACTCTGACTAGGGATATTTAATGATTTATCCTTCGTGGACTGATACTGCTTCATATCATTCTCAATCCAGGAACAAATCATAAGGACCTCCTATCATTTATATATCTTGGTGATCTAATCACAAATGATAAGAGTGTAATCTCCTTTATCAAATAGTTAATTTGTACAACAACACCATGATCTGTACAAATAGTGACATTATAGGTCATAATTGTCCAAAAATCTCCCACTTGGCCTATAGCCAGTGACTCGAGTGCCTTACACCTGAACTATGTACGGTTGGCTCAAACTGCTGAGAAATGCTTTCGTCAGCGGATTTGCATGATTATCATCTGATGCGATTTATTCGATCATCACATCGCCACGATGTATGATCTGAACGAATCAGATGAATATCGAAGTATATATCTGGATCGTTGATGAGACCATTAATTCTTTAGCCCGTGCTGACGCCTAGCTCAGCAGCTAACAGAATTATATCTAATCTAATTAGATTTATTATCGACCCAAATGGCTTCAATTGCTGCCTCAGCTGCATCAATATTCTGCATTTGTTGTTTATACGGTAACAGTATCTTGCTTGGAAGATTTACAGCTCACTGTACCGTTATTCAAACTGTATAGTACCGTTTTGCGACTTTTAGTCATTTTATCGGTTTAGGAAACTTGCAGCAGTGATCCCAGTCACTTCAAGTTCTCCTTCTCCATAGTATAAGGCATCATCCTTAGCTCTCTAAGATACTAACGGATGTTCTTAACATCAATCCAGTGACTATCACTTGGATTGGCCTGTTTGTGAATCCATATGCTCAAAGCGTATGAGACACCAAGTCGCGAACATTTTTCAATGTACGGTTTCTCGGAGAGTTTTTCATGAAAGCCAAGCTTTCACCGATAGTTATTATGGGAATATCATTTCCAAAAAATGACATATTATCATTATTTATAGGACATTATTGTCAGTGCGCTCCCACTAACCCTCTTATATACACAAGAATCATTTTCATTTTGAATTAAATCATAAACCATTATGATTACATCAAAACGATAATTCCAATAACCTATGCTTGTTACAATCCAATCATGGATCAAATAACCTGTAAACCTTGTTTGCTAGTTAAGGTACGATAAAACCGACAGGATGTTGTAAACATCCTCCAAAAGGTTTCCTTTTCAAGAAAATGATTTTCCCGTTAAGCTGACATATTTCACAAATGAAACATGCAGTATTAGCAAGCATTATCCAAATGGATTTTCCGTGGCAACAGTTAAAAGGTTGAATCGTAATCAACACAATGTTGATAACGATACCTTTCCGCTAAATGCCTAGCTTTATTCGTTGGTTTGTTGCCATCCATGTACGTCTTCCTTGAAGACTTATAAAGTACTATACTTATGGTATCCCTAGGATAACCTACAATTGGCACTTATCCAATTTGGGTTTTAGTTTGGTATCATCCAAACATATGCCTAGCATTCCCAAATTTTCAGGAATGAGAAACTTAGTTTCTTTTCCTGTTCATAACTAATATGATATATGTCAAACAAATTTTATGGAACCTTATTCAAAATAAGTTATGCACTGTTTATACTTATCCGTTGAAGGAAATGGTAGCTCAAAGCGACTCATGATTAACCATATCATGTCTAACAAAATTCGGTTACTCAGTTCGGACACACCGTCGAACTGACGTGTTCCGGGAGGAGTCCTCATTTGAAAGAATACTTTACTTTTTCAAGTATATTAGAAACTTATTGCCTAAGTATTTTACATTATGGTCTTACCGTGACGGTTTAATACTTTAGTCGATCTGTTTGTCTATTTCACGTCGAAACTATAAAATTTTCCGATTTCTGTTCTTCAAAAGAAACACATAACCATAACGAGATGCCACATCCGTAAAGGTCATGAAATATTCATATTCATCTCTAGCCTAGCTAGACATGGGTCCACTTGCTTCACTATGAACTAGGGTTAACAGATCAGAGGCATTAGCACTTTTACCAAGTAAACAGTGTTTTAGGTATTTTACCTAATAAACTAGATTCGTAGACTTTATTTGAATAGAATCAAATTAGTCCTAGTACCCACTCTTCGAAAGTGTGGATATACAATTCTTGTTTAATTATGTCCCAGACAACAATGCAACAATTAAGTTTCATCTGATCAAATCAATTGAGCTAAATGTTTGTCATTTAATATGTTTGAGATTTATTTATATTCAAAATATAAATGCTGTTATTCATATCTAATGTGTTTATCTCAATATCATCTTTATAAAATAAAACACTTTAGTGTTCTAGAATATAAAGGTTCACCCGCAGCGGGTTAAACAATGATATAGAGATAATATTTCTAGTCAAACTAGTTACATTATAACAATTTCTAAATTTAAGTACATATCTGAGGGTAGTTCCTAAATTTAGGTATCTACGGTTAAACAGCGACTTTCGTCCCATTTTCAATCCGCAGATTAATCTCAATTGAAGTCAGTATCCTGTTCAAAATAGATTCTTGTTGGACAAAATGACCCATAGCATCACTATTTGCACAGATCATTGTGTTGTTGTAGCAAATTAACTATGTGACAAGGAAATTGCACTCTCATCATTTGTGATTAGATCACCATAGATATATAAATGAAGAGAGGTCCCTATGATTAGTTCCTGGACTGAGAATGATATGAGACAGTATCAGTCCCCGAAGGTTTAATCATTAAATATCCCTAGCCGGAGTATTATCGAGACTGGACATCGATAATGCGGAATAGGCTAGTATTGCACTTGTGTGCGTTGTGAGGGCACAACGGCATAGTTCTCATATATATAAGTATCAGATACTTATGCAAGTGCGATAGGAGGTCGTGTTTCACCGATGGTACGGGAAACAGCTTCGCTCTGGATAGACCCCTCGGAATCCCATTGGTATTATGACTATGTGTCTATGGGAGGCCGAAATCAAGGTAGGTGTGTATAGTCTTAACCTGAGACTTACATCGCTAATACTTGCGATAATCGGTAGACTTTGGTCTTGGTGGTACAGGGCTTTAACCGGTTCTGCGTACACCACTTCTGGGTTTATCAGAGAGTCGTAGTGTATTGGGTGTCATGTCAAGACGGAAGTATCACTTCAGTCATAGTGGAGATGATGTCACGCAGGATACGGTACAAGTGCTCTTGAATGATGGGAATCCAATCATGATATTATGACCAGGTCATGAATATCTGATTATAGAGACTAGTTACCAGACATCCGACATGTGCTTCGGACGGGGCAGACACTTATCCAGCCCCAGCCCTAGCACGTGACTATCCAATATTGGGCCGATATACACAATACTACGGTATACTGCGCTTGATACAGATCTATATATTCCTGTAAGAATATTTCTGGAGAATTGGGTAGGCATGGCGCTTTGCTAGAAGCCAACCTTGTCTTGTAAATCGGTATAAACGTAGTACGAGGTACTTACGTGTTCGGATAGTCCGACGACCGTATTTACTGCTAACATATCCGGGGATCTCATGGGTCACTTCCTGAAGATTCACCGATGACGTATGACTCGCACTTTAATTAATCTGGGATTAATTGGAAGAGAGAGAGAATTAATCTGGGATTAATTCGATGAGAGAGAAAATTAATCTGGGATTCATTACGGGAACGATTAATTTGGAATTAATCGGTAAAATAATATATTCGATATATTATACGAAATTAGATTTCGACGCGGAATTGAAATTGGATTTTAATTCGGGCGAACGAATTAATTTAGAATTAATTCGTTAGCGACGTGAATAGTGAATTCGCTAGGCGTAATCACTTAATTACTACGCGACGGAAAATTCGTTAATTTGGAATTAGCAAACCCGAGCCCGAGAGTGATTGCGAGCCCATTCGCATTTTGAATTCGAACGCGGCACGCAAGTCACATCAAGCGTCAAATCGCTAGTCACATCAATTGTCAAATCACTTGTCACTTTGAGTGATGTGACATGATATGTTGTCACTTTGATAAAGTGACTTGATGTGAATAGTGATAGTTGATTGAAAAGCACTTTTGCTTTTTGACTTTTGCTTTTTTGAAAAGTAAAAGGAATTGATTATTAGAAATAAAAGTGGTAAATGGTTTTAATTAATTTTGGAAATTAAATATAAACATTATTACACTTTTTCACTCTCTCTCCCCTTTTTTACGTTTTTGTTGAAACCTTTTTCCCCCTCTTTTCTTCTTCTCTTCCTCAGGGCTTGGAGCCAAATTTCTTCTCTCATTTTTGGTGATGGCCGAATCTATGAGAAGCAAGGAAGAAGATGATGTGCTAGCACACCTTGAGTGATACATAGGTGATAGGGAAGTGTCTTCATGAGCTTGGATTTATTTTTGGAGCTTGAAGCTTTGAGCTTCCATGGAGTCATCAATGGCCGATCATGGAGGAGACCACCACCACCAAAACCGAGCAGTCCATAGCAAGGAGAAGCCTTGGGCGAGCTTATGGAGGGAGCTTGAAGGCTTGTATTCTTCATTTCGTCAAAACCCATCAATGTGAGTATGAATTCCGCCTTACTCATTGATGTATTCATGTGTTTTCTTGCTTGATTTCATGATTCTTGGGACCTATATTAGAAACCAACAATTCTGAACATCAATACATATATTTTATGTTCCACACTAAGTATTTAAAATCTAATTTTAATACTAATAGTGAACATAATGTTGACTAACATATTTGAAGTCGGAGCCAAGCCCATCTTCATTTCCTTCATGCCTACTTTGTCCAAACGGCAGTCACGCTTCCGCGGTCCCATTTGCCACATTTAGGCAGGCATTTTGGGATATGTCCTTTATCTTCCTAAAAGATTATAATGATTTTGCATTTGTCCTTTTCAACACTCCAGAAGCCTTTGGCTAACTAGAATATCAAAGTAAGGTGAATAGTCATTAACATACTGGAAGGATCTATTTTCCTAATTGCAAAGTTTGACTTTATCTCCTTGAGAATAGTCATTAACTCTCCAAGAGTTTTTTATTGCAATTTAGTACTTCTAAAATCTAAAGATAGATTTATGAAGATCCTTCAATTTCATTATCATACTGGAAGGATCTAATCCTTAGTTCTGATTCAGAAATTAAGGAGTCTACTGCGAAAAGCTTAATGGATTAAGCACTTAAGTTATCATCACATAAATCATCCAAAGATTATGCTCTACTATTTGCTTAACTCCGGTCTTAGGCCTAATATGTTATTTTATCAAATAAACTAACCTATTAGTTTCCAGGACCATCCTGAAATTATTCCCAATTTGAAAATTAAACCATTTAAATACGTTTTCCCTAGGATTATGTTTTAAATGTCAATCTTTCAATTTTATCTTGATTCTCATAGTCCAACTATTTAATCAACGATTTAGGTACTATTTATTATAATGATTACTATAGTCCAACTATTTAATCAACTATAATTAATTAAATCAAATATATTGATTACTATAATCCAATTATATAACCAACTATAAATGAATTATTTGAATATAGTCCAACTATTTAATTGAAACAACAATTTAAATATTAGTCCAACTAACATTTAATTTATTTGACGAATGATATTTGTGTTGAGCGCGTATGGCAAGTAATTAAACGAATATTGCAAATTCAATTCTTGCCTCCCACTATTTTTCGGTGAGCCTCTAACCTTCTGTCGAGTACTCGGGAAACCGTGTTTCCTAGCGGGCTAGGATCCCGTTAAATATCACACAATCTTGATCTTGGCCAACAAATTGTATGATAATTAACTAGGTAGATCTCTAAGATCAATTGGATCCAATCCAATTCCTAGATCCAGTAGGGGGACATCCAAGTCCGAAACATATATCTTATATATGCCAATACATCCAATGTATTACCTAACCTTTTTCCTCTGAATCAACTAAGCCTTGGCTTTGGCACAACAAACTTAGTAATCCCAGTTAAGCGCGACCCATTGACCGTGGAAAGCTTCGTAATCAATGTCGATGGACAAGAAGTGGTCTTGACTTTGGCCAACAAACCACAACTTGGACAAGACACCAATATGGAACAAAGCCTTCGTGATTTAAACACATCCTCGACGAACAAAGGCCTTGACTTTGGCCAACAAGCCAATGCCAGTCTCGGATCTTGAGTAAGAATCACTCAATGGAATGAAAAATGCTTAATATTGTTTGTGGGGTTTTTCGCGTGCAAATTGGCAACCAATTTTTTACCTTTGTTAAGGTCTCATCATCATACACCCTTAAAAATGCATTCTAAACACATAATAAAGCGCATATGATAAAATAATATTGATATGCAGATGGATACTTTACACATTGATCCTATATCAAATCTCTCCATTTCTCTCTCCCGCTAGCACATGTATTTACTTCTACCCGTTACACTACACTTCTAAAGAAACCTCATTTAAATTAAGGGGAATAGGTGAGAAGAGAATACAAAGAGTATGGAGGTAATAAGGCTGGACACGCAGGTCCAATTAATAAATCAAATTTATTACAATAATTTCTAAAATTGCCACACCCATCTAATATCCATCCGATATACATTATTCATGCATCGCAACCATGTATTCACACAAGCATGTTATCAATCAATCTAATCAAATTAATTAATCTGATAATTAGTGACCATCCAATGTTCAAACAATGATTTGATTTTGCGCGAGTCAAACTCGTTTTGTAAATAAGTACTCAAAGTACTAATTCTCGAATTAAATTTAACTACATAATTAAATCCAATTCAATTTGTATTTAATACTAATTCGCTATTTAATTCCAAAATATATATTACACTTTATTAGTAAACCTTTTACGATTTAAATTCCAAATTTAATCATTATGGGTCTCAAAGCCCGATTAACGTCCAACGTCAATTCAATTAAAGTCCAAAGGGCTTTTAATTAATTTCTTAAGGCGTGGACTTTTTGTCAACTCGGGTCAAACCGAATAACCAAAATCCAATCCAGGAATTACCCTATAAGCCCAGAAATCAATTTTGGCCCATTAGGCCCAATTAAACTTTAAAGGTCCATTAGTCGCATTTGGGCTTTATGGAAGCGGTTTTAGGCCCAATTGGATCCAACCAATTTTGCCTGAACCCATCTTGGTACCCAAGCCCAATAAGCCCAATAACAACATTCAAAGTCCAATTTCCAAAATTAGGCCCAATTTAATTAAATTACAAAATCCAATTTCACATTTAATTAAACTAAAGTGTATAGCATTATTAATTACCCAAATCAATATTTCCAAAACACCAAATTTGTACAATTAATCATGCTCAATAATATTAAATCATGTCCAACACAATTTAATTAAAATCAAACCGAATACATGCTATATCATTCTCGGTAATCATAGGGAATTTTAAATCGATTTCGATTTCAATCCAATTGAATCCACAATTAATATTAAATCAACATTCCCAATTGATTCAAGTCATCCAATGATCAAAAATCAAAAAATTCCAAGACATAGGGCACATTGACATTCTCGGCCAAGCAAGAAATTTTGGGGAAAAATGTTCCAAACACAATTTCATCAAATTGATCCAATCAATCATCCACAAAACATCAATTAAGCATATTAAATCATCCAATTTCATTATTCATGCTCAGAATCAATTTTACCCAAATTTTAAGCCCTAAACATTTTCATGCTCAACCTTGCTCAAGATACCATTGTTGGAGTTTACTAAGGTCCCAAGGATCAATAAACAAGCATGAAACTAAGTGCGAATACAACGAGGGAGTTGCGGAATACTCACATCGATCGGTTGAGCGACGCGCGAGGCAACAAAATTTATTTTCTGCCCACTGTCACAGCTCACGGCAGTGCAGTTTTTGATCTCCTCCATTTCGGCTTCAAGCTTCAAGAATCAAGCTCCAAGCTTCGTCAAATGATTCCCGGCTCATGTGTGGACTTCCCTATCACCTTCGCATGTCTCTCGGAGTGCTAGCTCTTAAGAAATTTGCCACAAATTTCCCACACTTTGCTTCCCATCTCACGGTTTCTGCCCAATAAAAACCAGTGAAGAAAAATGGCCAAATGGCCGAGAGAGAATAGAGGATTTTTGAGAGAGAGAGAGTTGAAAATGTAATGATTTTTTGATTTCTAAAATCAATTCAACATATACCAAAACATTTAATATATTAAATGTCAATCAAGCTTTCAAAAAGCTTTTCAACAACTCCCATCAAGTCACATCTTTCAATCAAGTTGTCAAGTCACCTCACTCAAAGTGACAAGAGATTTGACGCTTGATGCGACTAATGATTTGACGCTTAATTTGACTTGCTTGCCGCACTCGAATTCAAAATGTGAATGCACTCGCAAACAATCACGGGCTTGGGTTCGCTAATTCCAAATTAACGAATTTTCCGTTGCGATGCAATTAAATGATTACGCCTAGCGAAGTCACTATTCACATCGCTAATGAATTAGTTCTAAATTAATTCATTCGCCCGAATTAAAATCTAATTTTAATTCCGCGTCGAAATCCAGTTTCGTTTAATATATCGAATATATTAATTTATCGATTAATTCCAAATTAATCGTTCTCTCTCTTTAATTGATATTTTATCCTAGATAAAATATCTTTGCAATTAATCCCAGATTAATTTTCTCTCTGATCTTATTAATCCCTGATTAATTAAAAGTACGAGTCATACGTCATCGGTGAATCTTTGGGAAGCGACCCATGAGATCCCCATATATGTTGGTAGTAAATTCGGTCGTCGGATTATCCGAACACGTAAGTACCTAGTACTACGTTTGTACCGATTTACATGACAAGGTTGGCTTCTACCAATGCGCCATGCCTACCCAATTCTCCAAAAATATCCTTACAGGAATAAAGGATCTATATCAGGCATAGTATACATAGTATTGCGTATGTCGATCCAGTATCGGATGATCACGTGCTAGGCCTGGGGCTGGAATTGTGTCTGCCCCGTACGAAGCACATGTCGGATGTCTGGTAACTAGTCTCTATAATTAGATAAATCTGACCTTGTCATTTTATCCCGATGACTGTAGTACATAAGAGTACTAGTAACGTATCCTACGTGACCATCATCTCCATATGACTGGAGTGACACTTCTGTCATGACATCACACCCAACACACTACGATTCTCGATATACCCAGCATAGGCGTACATAGAACCTGTTAAAGCCCTGGACGACCGCAATCAAAGTATATTGATTGTCGCAAGTATTAGCGGTGCAAGTCTCAGGTTAAGACCAAATACACATACCCTGATTTCGGACTTCCATGTATACATAGTCATACTACCAATGGAATTATGAGGGGGTCTATCCAGAGCGAAGCTGTTTCACGTACCATCGGTAAAAAACAACCTCCTATTACACTTGCATGAGTATCATATACCCAAATATATGAGAACTATGTTGTTGTGCCCTCACAACGCGCACAAGTGTAATACTAGTCTTTTACGTATTTATCGATGTCCAATCTCGATAATACTCTAACTAGGGATATTTAATGATTTATCCTTCATGGACTGATACTGTCTTATATCATTCTCAATCCAGGAACAAATCATAAGGACCTCATATCATTTATATATCTTGGTGATCTAATCAAAAAATGATAAGAGTGCAATCTTCTTTGTCATATAGTTAATTTGTACAACAACACCATGATCTATACAAATAGTGACGCTAGGGGTCATAATTGTAAAACATCGAAGTAGAGGCAGATGCATGTCCGGGCTACGATTTGAAGTAGAAGCTGAATGAGTGAATCTGAGGCTGGCTAGTGAGTCCGAATCTGATGAAGGGCTAATTTTGGAGGTTTTCCTTCCTTCCGACATTTGTTTTTCACAACTTCTGCAACTTTTCAGGTAGTGCCTCCATACGAGGCTCATCATCGGGTTCATGCATAAATACGACGTCTACAGGCGTGCCAAGCAAATAACAACACTACTGTGGTTAAATTCTTAAAGAAACATGTATTGTCACGCTTTGGCACCCAACGTGTCATTATTAGTATCAAGGGACACATTTTTGTAATCGATCATTTGAGGCCTTAATGTGCAAGTATGGTGTTGTGCACAAGATTTCTATTGCTTATCACCTACATACAAATGGGCAGGCCGAGATAGCAAATAGGGAGATAAAATAAATATTTGAAAAAATGGTAAACCTCTAACGCAGGGATTGGTCTTTATGACTTCCAGATGCACTTTGGGCATACCGCACTACTTATAAACCCCTACTTGGGATGTCTCCTTACATGCTTGTATTTGGAAAGGCTTGTCATTTACCTGTTGAGTTAAAACATAGAGCCTATTGGGCTATTAAAACTCTTAACTTTGATCTGAGTACTTCAGGTACACAAAGGAAGCTACAATTGACAGAACTTGAAGAATTAAGGAATGATGCGTATGACAACTCCCGCCTCTACAAAGCCAAGATGAAAGCTACCAATGACAAGCAGATAATGAGGAAGAATTTTAAGCCCATCCAAAAGGTCTATCTTTATGATTCCAGACTCCATCTTCTCCCAGACAAGTTGCGATCCAGGTGGACCAGACCTTTTATTGTGGAGCAAGCTTTCCCCCATGGAGCTATTGAAGTGGAAGATACCAAGGACGACACAGTGTTCAAAGTTAACGGACAGAAGCTAAAACCGTTCCTGGACAATCAGATTCATACAGTAGATGATGCCCCTCTTGCTGACCCTACTTATGCGACTTGATCTTCCTTTCCCCATTGTTGTACATTATTTATTTAATTATATATTTATTATCTAGTTATTTTTTATTTTTCTTCCTTTTGTTTTGTTTTTTTTTTCTGATTTCTTTTTGCATAATAACACGTTATTTCATCCAGGTTTAAGAACTCTCTAGTCAGGTGAACTCCTTCCTTGTCTTTTGTCTTTCCTGTTATCACATTGAGAACAATGTTTCGTTTAGGTTGGGGGTGGTATTATCATGTGTTTTACCTGGATGTATATGTGTTATTCTTGTTGAGTTTATTAATTTTTTTTTTTTAAAAAAATTTGTTTGTTTATTTTTAGTCTTTAATAGTAAAGCATAGTCCAATGATGAATATTGTTTGCTTCAGAGTGAAATCATGGAAATGATAAGTTCTTTAATGTGCTTTTATCTGATGCTTTGAGTAATTGATCTAGTTTGAACTCGTAAGCACATAATTATAGGTTTTTAGTAGTGAAAGCCTATGTAGTTGACAAGGTGACTAGTTAAAGAAATTACATCTCGATGAATGACCGTTTGTTTAGATGTCTATCCTGATTTGCTAGTGTTATGAAGTGTGGTATGGTAAAAGAATAAAAAGAGAAAGTCTCGAAAGAAAGAAATTAAACCACCTTCAACCGATAAGCGTGAACTACCCATGGACGAGTGTTAAGACCACCATGAGGAGAAATGATACCTTAAAGGAAAAAAAATAAAAATAAAGAAAAAAAAGAAAAAGTTGAAAAAGAGATAAAGAAACGAAAAAATCATCATACCATATACTGAGCACAGAAGGCAATTACAGAGCATAATTGAGATATATATGTTACTTTGGCCCATCAGATCCCACTTTTTAAACAAATCATTAAGTGGCTTACCTAGGAATCAAGTTATGAATGAACCTTTACACACACATAATGTGAGTCTGGCTTAGATGATCTATTCAAAAACTCAGATTTGAGTTACATTAAGTACTTTGAAAGTTCTCTGATTTCTTTCCTAGGCATTCATTGAGGACAATAATATGTGTAAATTTTCGGACGATTTCATTTTGTTGTTTTCATTTTGCATGAATGTATGTTTCGATTGACATTTGTAGGTATCATCACTGTAAGCCCTCATGAGACTATAACTCGTCCACAAGGGTCGTCTAGGGGTTTAAAGGCTTATTGTATACGCTAAATGCAATCGTGATCCCTATGAAAGTGGCTTAGATAGTTTTATTTATTTAGTTTTTATTTTAGTTTTGTGCTTGAATTGCTAAGGACTAGCCATAAGCTGGTTGAGGGTTTTGATAAGTGAACGAAAGTGTACTTTGAAAATCACTAACTTGTCTTGATTATCTTGTATTTAATCTTAATTAGAGTTTGTTTAGTGCTTTGTTAGTAGGAGCAATGAAACATAAGCACTGGAGAAATTACGTGTGTGGGAGCATTAGAACCACATAATCAGTGAGCCAGCATAGGAAACATCAGGCATCGCAGCACCACCCAGAACTTTTCCCATACACACTTCCCGAGAGTTGGGCATCGCAGCCCCTACTTTCTAGCGCCGCGCACCCTAGAAGAGTTCCTGAATCTAATTTTGGTTGTCTTTTACGCATATATGGACTTCAGGGCTTCCCTATGTAAACCCAACTTCGTCCAAAACCCTAAAAAAAAATGAGAGAGAAAAAGAAAGAAAACAGAGAACAAATAGCCAAAAAAACACAAAATCAAGAGAGAATAACAAAGAACGAAGAACGAAGAACTCCAACCGATATGATGTCTCTTCGATTTATCAAGGTTGTGTCTCTTTCTTCCATGGAGAACTAATCTCCTAGGCAAGGTTAAGGATGAACTCTTGTATTCAACTATTATATTCATGTTACTGATTCTTCGATAAACTTTATTGCTTAATACAATTAATATCTTATTATTCTTTTTATCTTTTGATTATATGAATCCAGAAACTGTATTTTATCAACTTGCATATAGGAATAGTCATGCTTCTTCTATGTGTGATTTTTGAAATTAGTTGTGACTGGTAGAAGTTGTTTTATGAGTTGATCTTCTACTGCAATATTGCTTGAGGGTATACTGTCGACGTTAGATAGGTCGTAACAATAACTTTACGTGTTGTTAGCATATAGAAGATAATTTATCAATTACTTTAGAACTTAGTGTGTTGAGAATTGAATATCCTCTGATTTTTGGTTTGGGATGTGAAACCTTCAATTGCGTAATAAAAAGAATCAATAACTGAATATAAGAACTTGATACAAGAGGGATTCCTGAGGCTTTGCTATTTCTCTCTATTGACAATTCATGCATAATTTTTATAATATTTAGTTTAAATTGCCAATTCAATCTTTTATTTAATTAAGTTATTGTTAACTTTTTTGCTTAAGTAAAATAGTTCCTTGTAACCATCTCTCTGAGGAATCGACACCCCAACTATATTACGATAACCATAAGTACTCTTTAGCGTAATCACCACTACACAACTATTATCGCAATAAAGTGTAAATGATTTATCAATGTTTGGAACAACTTTCAGATCTCCCAAGAATTTCCAGAGCTATATTACTTCCTTAGCTGCTTTACAAGCTGATGCATGCTCAGCCTCCAAGGTGGAGTCAACAATACACGATTACTTTATGGTCATCCACACAATGACCCAACCACATAGAGTAAACATTGATCCAAATGTTCATTTCATAGAATCGACATCTGTATGAAAATCAGAGTCACTATATCCCTTGAGGATCATATCCTCACCATAATATATAAGCATATAATTTTTCATACTCTAAAAATAATTGAGAATATGTTTTACAGCAACCCAATGATTTAATCTTGGGTTATACTGAAACCTACTAACTACTCCCACTGCTAAGTAGATGTCCGGTCTTGTGCATAAAAAAGAATACATGAGACTAACAACTGCTTAAGCATATGTGATATGTCTCATTTCCTCAACTCCTTGATGTGTCTTAAGAGACTGTTTCTTCGACAAATGAATTCCATGTTGATTAGTCAAATTGCCTTTCATGAAATTATGCATCCCAAATCGCACAAGGATTTTATCGATATAGGATGCTTGAGACATAGCTAACAGTCATGTCTTATGATCCCGAAGAATCTAGATCCTAAGTACATAACTGGCATCTCTTAAATATTTCATTTGGAATTGATTAGCTAGCCAATTTTTCATGTTTGATAATATTTTTACATCATTCCGAATGAGTAAAATATCACTGACGTAGAAAATGAGAAAAAAAAAATTTCATCCATGATGCGCTTGTATATACAAGCCTCATCAACATTCTGCTCAAAATTATGAGACTTGATCGTGGTACCAAATCTTATGTTCCAAGATCGAGATGTTTGCTTAAGTTCATAAATGAACTTTTAAAGCTTGCAAACCTTTTGATCTTGACCTTGGGCTATGAACCCCCCAGTTGTACCATATCGATACACACATTAAGATTTCCATTCAAAAATGTAGTCTTGACATATATCTGCCAAATCTCATAGTAGTAATATGTGACAATGGAGAGAAGAGTGCAGATGGATTTGAGCATGGCTATTGGCGAGAAAGTCTCTTGATAGTGAACTCCATCTTTCAAGGTATAACCCTTGGCCACTAGCCTAGCCTTGAAGGTCTGTACCTTCCCATCTTTTCCTATCTTTGTCTTGTAGATCCATTTGCAACCTATGGATTTTACTCCATCAGGTTGGTCTACAAGTTCCAATACTGAGTTGGAGTATATAGACTCTATCTCGAGGTTCATGGCTTTGATCCATTCCTCTTCATCAGAATCATCCATTGCACTACGATAGGTCAATGGATCATCTACACCATCATTAGTTGTGACAACTTGTGCCTCTCCAACTCTCAGATATCGATCAAGTTGTCGTAAAACCCTCCCACTTCATCTAGGTGGTAGATCATTTTCACATGCTTGCATGTGACGCTCAGATGTCAAAATAATTAGAGGGGTATAACAGATATTATGACCCGACTCTAATTATGAGATACTCGTGAAGGGCCAATCTATATGTAATGACTATATCGATGGACATCGATGTGGTTTGGCTTATATCATCTATCTACGATAATGAGAGTGCATCATCAGATTTTTAGTGGAATAACATGAAGTTAATAATTCTGAATATTTAATTAAGATTTTAATTAATATTCCATGATTTTTTGAGCTCGGAAACGTAGGTCCATTTCGTCCATATGCTAGCTCGATATACTGTAGCAAATTAAATATAATTAGATAGTCAAATTACATACTCATATATGTATAATATATATTATTAACATGATTAATATTATTATTTCCCACTTCAAACTATATATTAATTTTAATATATGCTTTTATAATAAATGATTATATAATAAATATTTATTTTAAGTTATTAAATTAATTAAATAATTAATAACTGTTTTTTATTTTGTATTTCCAAAAATAGGTGTTTGGAAACCTTTAGTTTCTTTTGGATGTTACACCATTTAAAAGTTGATATCATATTTATTCGTATTGATGTCTTGTGTGATTTGAATGTTTGGATAATAATTGACATATATGTGAATATGTAGATATAAGAATTTCATGTGGTAAAGTATAAAGGATAATAAAAGGTTGATAAATCAGAACTTGTAAAAATTTAGTGATTCTGATAAATCGGTGATATGCTTAACTTGTATGTTTTGTTTGTAGTATCAGCGTGGTTACTTACTGAGTATTAAAACTCACACCAAACTAGTTTGCTAGTTTTTCATGTTGGCACCAGACAAGTCATCCACATCAGCTTGGGAAGCTTTGCTCGAGGCGCGAATCACCCAAGTTGTAATCACCCTCGCAAGTGTCTTGGGGAAATGTTTTAGAAGTTAGGGTCTATGATTATTATGTTATTTGTCATGCTAAGCACGTTGTTATGTATTTATTATGTAAAAGTTTTGACTGTATAGGATGTTGTGGACATAGAGCCTTTAAATGTTGATTTTGATTTTGATGGTTTTATGTGGACCTGAGGTATTTTTGATATGTGATGTATATTTCAGGTTTCATTTTGATGCTGGACTGTGATCCAAATTATCCAATTTTTGGATACATCATGTCTGATTTTCTGTAAATTTATATGCTTATAGAGATGGGTTAATCCTATCTCCTGCCGGTAGCATACTGCTTTTGACGGGGTGTTACAGTTGTGGTATTAGAGCGAAGGTTTAGGTGTCGTTAACTGTAGCTACATGGTATATGATCATCTGAGTAAGTTTTCTATTACGTATAGATTTTATAGGTCACATGTTTTTTACATGATTTGATTTTTGGTATATGGTAAGATTTGTAATGGTTTTGATTGATATTGGTGATTCAGATTATCTGTACATATTTGTATGCTATGAATATATGTATGTATAAATGTATACTAAGTTGAATGTATGTCATATATATCGGTACATGTATATGTACGAGATATGAATTCAAGGTGTTTTGAAATCTTCAGGAAAGAGAAACCTGGTTTCCTCCATGTCCATATCTCATATGGAGTCTGTTGAACAGACTTTGACGGAACCTTATTCAAAATAAGTACCGCACTGGTTAATGCGTATCCCCAGAAGGATATTGGTAGCTCAGTCTGACTCATCATCGACCTTACCATGTCTAACAAGGTACGGTTTCTCCGTTCAGACACACCGTTTAATTGCGGTGTTCCAGAAGGAGTCCACTGTGAAAGAATACCATTTTCTTTCAAGTAATCTTGAAACTCATAACTCAAGTATTCGCCACCACGGTCCGACCGCAATGTCTTAATACTCTTGCCTGTTTGTTTTTCTACTTCGTGTCGAAACTCTTTGAATTTCTCAAAAGTTTCCGACTTGTGTCTCATTAGATACACATAACCATAACGAGATGCATCATCCGTAAAGGTTACGAAGTAATGATATCCACCTCTAGCCTGGCTAGACATGGGCCCACATATGTCACTATGAACGAGGGCTAACAGTTCTGTTGCACGTTCACCTTTACCACTAAAAGGTGTGATTTAGGCATTTTGCCTAAAAGACAAGATTCGCAGACATCATATGAATTAAGATCAAATCCGTCCAAGTACCCACTCTTCGAAAGTATGGATATGCGAGTTTGTTTATGTGTCCTAGACGACAATGCCACATATAAGCTTCATCTTTTAGATTACTCTTTTGAGCCTTTTTTTTGTTATTTTATGTTTAGGAGATTCATTTATATTCAAAATATAAAGGCCATTATTTGCTACAGCAGTGCAAATTTCTGCATCATTTTTATATAAATAACACCCAGTGTTTCTAAATACAAAAGTGTACCCATGCTGGGTTAACAAAGATACAGATATGATATTCCTAGTCAAACTAGGTATATAATAACAGTTCAAAAGTTTAAGCATATGCCCCGAGGGCAATTCCAAAACAAAAGTCCCTACAGCCAAAACAGCAACTGGAGTTCCGTTTCCGACTCGTAGATCAATCTCCCCTGAAGCCAGCATCCTGCTATCCTGCAGTTCCTGCAAATCAGTACAAATATGAGCAGCACAACCAGAATCAAAAATCCAATTTTTAAAACTAGAAGTAGTCATATTTATCTCAATAACAAACATACCAGAGGCTAGTGCCTTGCCTGCCTTGATATCCTCCTTGTGTCCCTTGCCCATTCGGCAGTCACGTTTCCAGTGACCTTTCTTGCCGCAGTTGAGGCAGACATCTTGAGACTTGTCCCTTGGCTTCCCAGAAGTTTTAGTCAACTTGTCTTTACCCTTTTTCTTATGTTTCTTCTTCCTCACCCCTCCAGTAGCTTTGGGCCCAGCCTTTGGCCACTGAGAGGTCGATGTAAAGTGCGCCTCGCGCTTGCCCCCTTTTTGGAGTTCTTTTTCAGACTCCTTCAAGATGGATAACAGCTCTCCAAGAGTGTCATCCGTATCCATCAACTTATAGTTGATTATGATTTGTCTCCAAGTATCAGGAAGTGACTGTAAGATCAAATCTATGGTCAGCTCAGCCTCCAAGACTATTCCCATATTGGCCAACTCATCAATATCGGCGATCATTTGAGCCCCGTGGGCCTCAACTGATGCGCCTTCAGTCATTCGGGCGCGGAAGAGTTTCTTCACCAACTCGTACCTTTCCATCCGCTTGTTGAGCGGTGGAGATCTCGAAGTCTAGCCATCATACTATAAGGATCCAGTCCCTATTCTGGCGACGAAAGTGCTGAGTCATCGAAGCTAACATAATAGCCTGAGCTGTGTCACAATCATTGCTGTGAGTTTTCCATAACTCCAGCTCAAGTGGGTCAGTGGGCTTAGGCGGGAGAGGTGTTTGTATAGTGTACAACATCCTCTCAGCCCCAAGGACTATCCTCAGGTTCATTTCCCAATCAGCGAAGTTTGTGCCCTTAAAGACATTGTCACCCATGATGATGTCTCGGACATTTACCTTGCTTGCCATCTCAACTACGATAGTCCAACTATCTAGTTAACGATAAAATGGGTACAGTCAAACTGTTACAAGAAAAAAATAATAATGAATTAGTCCAACTAATTTTAATTAATTAAACGAAATAATTTTGAAAGACGCGTATGGCTAAGTATCTGAATGAAATTGCAAATTCAATACTAGCCTCCCACTATTTGTATCAAGTGTCTAACCCTCTCTTGAGAACTCGGGAAATCCTATTTCCTAGTGGGCTAGGATCCCGTTAAATAACACACAACCTTGACTTTGGCCAACAAGTTGTATGCTATTTAACTAGGTAGATCTCAAAGATCAATTGGATCCCATCCAATTCCTAGATCCGGTTAGGTGGACATCCAAGTCCAAAACATATGTATATATACTTATGCCAATGTATCTAATACATTTTCCTAACCATATCCTCCGAACCATCTAGGCCTTGGCTTTGGCACAACAAACCTAATGATTCCGGTTAAGCGAGACCCATTGACAAGGAAAGTTTCGTAATCAATGTCGTTAGACAAGAAGTGATCTTGACTTTGGCCAACAAATCACAACTTGGACAAGACACCGATGTAGAACAAAACTCTCATGATTCAAGTACATCCTCAATTGACAAAGGTCTTGACTTTGGCCAACAAACCAATGCCAATTTTGGATCTTGAACAAGAATCATTCAATGGAAGGATAATTGCTTAATATAAATTGAGGGATTTTGCGTAATTGGCAACCAATTTATTATCTTTGTTAGGTCTCATCAACATACACCTTAAGCATGCTTCTAAAACATCATAAAGTGCATAAAGTAAATTAATAGTGATATACGGATGGATATATAAAACAACTTGTTCCTAGAACAAATCACTCCCTTTCCACTCCCCGCTAGCAATATTCTACTTCTAACCCAATTACCTAATACAATAAGAGAAACCCCATTTACATTGAGGGGAATTAGGTGAGAAGAGAATATAAAGAGATAAAAGAGATAAGGCTGGACACGCAGGTCCAATTTATAAATTCTAAATTTACAATAATTCTAAAATTACCCTTTCCCTTCTAATATCCATCCGCTATACACATATTCATTCATCACATACATGTATATTCATTCAAGACATGATATACAACCAATCTAATCCAATTAATTAGTCTTTGTTTAAGTGATCATCCAATGTTCAATCAACGGTTTGATTTTGCGCGAGTCCAACTCGTTTGAGAATAAGTACATAAGGTACGAATTCACGAATTATATCAAACTACCCGTTAAATCCAATTTAAGTCGCATTCAATATTAATTCAATTTATTTAATTCCAAATTAAATGTTTACACTTTTAATGTGCTTTTAAAGATTAGATTCTAAATCTTATCAAATTGGGTCTCCAAGCCCAACTAACATCCAATGTGTGTTTAATTAAAGTCCGATAGGCTTTCAATTGATTTATCAAGGCTTGGCTTTGGTCAATGTGGGTCAAACCCAATTACCAAGCCCAAATAAGGAATCACCCTTAAATGCCATAAAATCAATTTCAAGCCCATAAGGCCCAATTAAACATAAAAGCCCATTAATTAAATTTTAATATTCCAAATTTTAAAATTCAATTAATTAAAGTGTAATTGCATGATTAATTCATTAAACCAAATATTTCAAAAACACCAATTTAATTCATTAATCATCAATTGTTCAAAACACTTGTCTAACATTTATTTGAACAAAAAATCAAGTCCTTTAACATGTCATGTTGTATTCGGCCAAGAGGGATTTTTGCGGTTCGATTTTTTTTTTCAATCCAATTGAATCACTAATCTATTACTCGTTCATTTTTAAGTCATCGAATGAACTAGAAAGCAAAAAATCCAATTAAGTGAAAGGACCTTCATTTTCGGTCAAAGCAATAATTTTGGGGAAAACTCATCCAATGCATTTTCTCAAAATTGATCATGTATTACATCAAATATCATACATATAAGCATACTCAAATCATCTAATGAACTTGTGCATGCAAAAAATTCACTTAGTGGAAGTACCTCACATTCGGCCAAAGCAACATTTTGGGGAAAAATCATCCAATGCATTTTTCTCAAAATTGATTATGTATTATATCATATATCATACATGTAATCATGCTTAAGTCATCAAATAAACTGTGCATGAAAAATTTCAAACCAATGGAAGCACCTCCACATTCGGCCAAGACAACCACTTTGGGGAAAAATCATCCAATGCATTTTTCTCAAAATTGATTATGTAATATATCATAATAATACATATAATATAGCTACTTTAGCATCCAATTTAACAAGAACATGCTTCAATCAATTTTCCCCAAATTAACCCTAATGTATTTCATGCTTAAACATGGCTCAATGATACCATTATTGGTTTCTATAATTAGTCCCAAAGAAAGATTAAGCCATAGAAATACAAATAACATACATGCAAAGCTTGAAGTATGGCGGAAACATACTTACAAAGCTTTGTGACGAAAATGGTGAAGAGGATCCTTGAGCCTCCAAGGTGGGTGATATGCGGCCAAGAACAAGAATGATAGAAGCTGCAAATCTTGGGGCTGTTTTCGGCCAAGAACAACAGTGTGAGAAGCCTCAAATCTTCTAGTACTTCAAGCTCCAAGTGTGTTTCCCTATCACCTCTTTTGATCCCTTGTTGTGCTAGCAAAAATGGAGAAAACAATTTTCTGCCATGGATGAAGCTCACGGCTTGCGTGAAGAAGAAGGAGAGGAGAGAGTGTTATGTCTTTAATTTTTTGTTCTCTCTATTTGTTTCAAAAACGTGAGAGTGTAAAATGAAAAGCAATGATGTATCAAATACAAAAAATGAATTTTTAATTAAAAACCCTTCAAAAACCGTGAAAGGTTTTCCCTCCAAAGGAAAATTCATGATTTGCCATCATTACCTCACATTGAGAATAGAGACAATGTATCATCCCTTAAAGGTGACTAGATACATCCATCATCGATTCGTGTCAACTGATGAGATATCGCGATGTGATTTGCGGATACCACTCGTTTCAAAATACGAATGTGTCCGCAAACACTTTCGGGCTTGGTTTCGCTAATTCCGAATTAACGAATTTCCATCGCGACGTGAATTAAATAATTACGCCTTGCGGAATTACTATTCAGTTCGCTAATGAATTAATTCTAAATTAATTCGTTTGAGCGAACCGTACATAGTTCAGGTGTAGGACACTTGAGTGATTGGCTATAGGCCAAGTGAGAGATTGTTGGACAATTATGACCCATAGCATCACTATTTGTACATAATATGGTGTTGTTGTACAAATTAACTATGTGATAAAGGAAATTACTCTTTTATCATTTGTAATTGGATTACCAAGATACATAAATGATAAAAGTCCATATGATTAGTTCTGGATTAATAAGATAAGAGACAATATTAATCCACTAAGGTTTAATCATTAAAATATTCATAGTCGTAGTATTATCGAGATTGGACATTGATAATGCGGAATAGACTTGTATTACATTTATGCGCGTTGTGGGAGCATAACGTCATAGTTCCCATATATTTAAGTATTGGATACTCATGCAAATGTGATAGGAGGTTGTGTTTACCGATGGTACGGAAACAGCTTCGCTCTAGATAGACCCCTCAGAATTCCATTGGTAGTATGACAATGTTTCTATAGAAGTCTGAATCTGGGTAGGTGTATTTGGTCTTAACCTGAGACTTACACCGCTAATACTTGCGACAATCAATATACTTTGGTTTTGGTCTTTTGGGGCTTTAACAGGTTTCGTGTACGCCTCTTCTGGGTATATTGAGAATCATAGTTTATTGGGTGTGATGTCAAGAATGAAGTATCACTCCAGTCATATGGAGATGATGATCACGTAGGATACGAAACTTGTACTCTTGTATGCTGTAACTATCGGGATAATATGACTAGGTCGTGTTTATCTGATTATAGAGACTAGTTACCAGAAATCCGACATATGTTTCGTACGGGGTAGACACAATTACAGCCCCATGCCTTGCATGTGACATCTGATACTGGATTGTAATACGCAATACTATGTATACTACGCCTGATACAGATTATATATTCCATTAAGAATATTTCTGGAGAATTGGGTAGGCACGTGTTGGTTAATTCTAAGGTCCCAAGATCAAATCAAGACATGAAATAATGCGTGAATACACCAACGAAGATAGCGGAATACTTACATTGATCGGTTATGTCGATTTGAAGACGAATCATGCCCAAAAACGCACTGCCTTGGTAAGCTTACTGCAACCAGTCCATGCTCACTGTCTTGGCAGTTTCGGGTCTCAAAACGAAGAAGCTCCAAACTCCATCGGATGAGTCCCGCCTCATGGGTGAACCTCCCTACCACCTTCGCAAAACTTGAAAGTGTGCTAGCACTTGATTTCTCACCATGAGAAACCACTCTTGCTTCCCTTATTCACGCCCAAACTGGTTCAAAACCAGTGAAGAATGGCCACCATTGCCGTGAGAGGAAGAGAGAGAATTGAGAGAGATAAAATTGTGTATTAAGTTGTTAAAATGATTTACCAAAAATCAATTTATATTTATGCCATAATTTTCATTAAATTATAATAAAATTATGACACAAAACATGCAATGGCTTAGAGTGTAAAACCACTCAATTTCCTGCAATAACATTGAGTGCATTGTACACTATCCACATGCAATGACATTGAGTGCAATGTACACAATCTACA
>SKCR01053682.1:0-30088 GCA_019454045.1 Zanthoxylum bungeanum | reverse complement strand
TTTGAGGTCTTCCCTTGCGAGGGGTGAGTGCGGCCTTAAATCTCATTTTCCCGGTTCACACCGGGTGGCGACTCCATGTTATTCAGTACTTCCCAAACTAGGCCGCGAGCCTAGGAACGGCGTCGCCCAGGTCCTGTGTCCCACAGAAATCCTTACATTTGGCCTACCTATATAAACAAAATATAGCCACATTCACAAGTGTTGAAAAAATATTATTCAAAGCCTACAAACCTTTTATTTCAACCTTATTGACAATCACCCTTGAATACTTCTTTATTTTTCTGTCTTCTCTATTTTAGTGAGATTCTTCTTTGATTCCATCAACACAAACAAAATCTAACCCCAATTTCCTAAACCTTCAGAGTTCTAAAGGAGGAAGATTGGTAGTCGAAGTTTCGGCGTGCGTGCTTGCAGAGTTGATCCGCTTAGAGACTTCAGGGGTTCTGAAGAAGGCCGTTTGGTGCGGGCGGGCTCAAGAAGTTCTTCGGGTTATTGCAATCTAGATGTATTATAGTCTGTAGTGTTGCTGCCATAGGTCTTATATCTGCTTTAGACTTAAGTGTGCATGTGTAAATCCATAGAAACAATAATTAAGACTTGTCTTAATTTATGTGAATTATTTCGTATAGGGTCAGAACCTTATACTTAAATCGAATTTTCAATTGGTATCAGAGCCTGACCTCGATCATTGACTCATTTAGCTATGGAGAGAAATCAAACCCTTAAATTGTCCCTCATTTTTTGATGGGACATAGTACTTGTATGAAAGGTTCGCATGAGAGCGTTTCTTAAGTCCTTAGATGAGAGAGTCTGGATGTCAGTAGAGTACGGGTGGAAACCTCCGTGGTTATGGTTGATGGGGTCTCTTCCCCTAAAAATAAACTGACATGGAGACTAAAAGAATATTTTGATGCTAGCAATAGGAACAACAAGACCATTAATTCTATTCATGTTATTGTTAGCTCCGCTGAATTTAGGAGAATTTCTATGTGTGAGATAGCCAATGATGCTTATGACATCCTTCATATTGTGCATGAGGTCAAATTTCCTGTTAAGAATAATAGAATCCAAGAGCTAGCCACTAGGTTTGAGGTCTTCAGGATTAAATATGATGAGACCTTTGATGATTTCTACGCTGAGATTAACAATATAGTTAACTCTAATTTTAACCTAGACGAGACTATACCTACAAATAGGATAGTTAGGAAAAGCCTTAGATCCCTGCCTGACCAGTTTTTACCAAAGATCACAGCCATCGAGGAAAGTAATGACTTAGATCACCTTGAACTAGAGGACCTCGTAGGAAAATTACAGGTGTATGAGAAAAAATTTCATGGATATAGAAAGCTCAAGACCATAGCGATGAATATCGCAAATGAAGTTGAACATGATCGTCGAGTGATGATAATGAGAATACTATCACGGATACTGATTTGGCTATGTTTGCTAAAAAATTTAAGAAACTCTTAAGATGAAGAAGAGTGATCATAACACTGATAAGATGGGATGACAAACCTAGAGATAATAAGCGCGGTATGATGGGTCTAGAGATGATAAGGGTAGCAAACCTCGTGTTATCCAATTCCATGAATATGAATGTATGAACATATTAGGTCTGAATTCCCACGTACTAAAGTCTAAAGGCAAGAAAGTCATGGCAGCCTACGTAGTGATTCATAATGTGGTTATACTTCTGATGAGTGATAAGACCTGTTGGGGTTTTATTGGGAATTACAAGGTTAGCGCAGCGGAACGCGGAAAAATGGTTTCTCCGATTTCAAAATTTTTTCTTGGAACAATTAAATAAACTTATTTATTTAATTAACCAATACTTAAATTATGAAATTTAAACCAAGAAATCATATTTCTTTTAATTATAAAATACCCCAAACTTTTGCAAATTAATTATTTTGGTTTTAAATATGTCAATTACATATTTAATTAATTCCAAATTAACCCAAAAATAATTTTTACAAGTTTTGCAACAAAACCAGAATATTTTCCAGAATTGTACCAACAGCCCAGTTTTTTTCTGGAATTCGCGAAACAGCCCCTAAACTTTAATTAATTGCAATTTGGCCCAAAATGCTCAAAACACATCAAGATCAAATCCAATTAATCCCAAATTTTACATGCATCAAATATACATCAAATTAAAGCTTATATATGAAAAGCCCCAAAATTTGAGTAGGTTTAGAACCCTATTTCACAAATCACTCAAATTGGCAATTTACACTAAATTACTAAATTCAACACTTTAATCTTCAAATTACTACACCAATTAATTCTCACCATCATGAAATTAATCAAGAACAATTCTAGGCTAATTATGAATGGCTAATTAATTCTAGAATAACAACTTTAATTTTCCAATTAATTTATTAAGCTTAATTACATTAATAAGCAAATAAATTAATTCTACATGCTTAAACACATCCAACAAGCATCCAACAATTTTAATTAGAAAACTAAAAGAATAGAGGCATGTTCTTAACAACACAATTGAAGCTAAGAATATTTGAAACATTTTTCATGTAGGAAGAAATTTGAAAAGAACTTACAAAAATCAAGTCCATTGCCTTTGTTTTCCTTTGTTTTCTTTTCTTCACCAAAATGCTCTCAATCCTTTATTTCTAATTTTGTTGATGTCTCGTGAAAATTGAGCAAGAATTGATCAAAAACCAAATATTTGTTCACCCTTGCCGATTTTTTCAACAATAAAGTAAAACAATTACTTAATTTTGTATCAATATAATTGGTACAAATTTTCTATAATAAATCATCACTTTAACTTTAATAAAGTTGCAAAAAGGTGTTCCAATTATATCAAGCCATTTCTCACTTTAATCATGACTTAAGATATTTATTTTATAAATTAATTTAATTATTTAACAATTAAATAATTAATTAATAAATATAAATATCTTAAATATATGTATTATATTTACATTAAATATCTCAAATACATATATTAATGATATAAGTCAAATATCACAATTTGATATTTTATTAATGTGTATTTAATAAAATCAAGTATTAAATAAAATACACATCAATATTGGAAATGACCGATAGGTCCCGATTGCATGTATTTTTCGTTTAACCATTAAAAGTTATAAATAATCAGTATTATTCATAACAGTTGCCATAGTGCTCCTCGAGTAAATTTCATTAGTGAGACTCTCTAGATTTAGACATATTCGTCATGAAATCAAATTACGTGTCCATAATTCACCCACCCGTAAATTATGACGAACACAGATAAACTCACTGAATCATACAGGTCGAGGTCACTGCATACGTATAATCCCTCCGTCACAGGTATCCGGATTAATCCAGAGATACAGATACAAACGTCAAATCTCTATAGATATAATCACGTCGATGTTTCTATTAGCAATCCCTCAAAAAACACATATAACTAATTTCTACAGTGTACCATGGGCCCATGGATTTAACAGATTGCTAATACCATATTGAATACTTATACTTTGTACACAGAGCTGACGGATCCTATCTTGATACACACAGGATATCCTGAGCATCAGTCCACACCCAACGAACAGGCGGAGGTCTGATCTAAATAGATCGGTGACGTGACTGCCATCTAAGTGTGGAGGATAACTCAGATATCCACAATGGTATCTCAAGTCAAAGAATCACTATGCTCACTCAACCGAGAAGATTCTTATTGACGTTGGGTACCATCCATTAAGAATATTCGGTGAGTCGTTCAGTGTTCATCCGCTATAAAACACATACACGTCTATACGAGCCTCCAAGACTCATGGTTCACTGAGAAACCATCGGAATCCAAGATTCCGATATACGACATGTATACAGTCTCTAAGGTTTACTTTACTGACCAAGTTGTGTAAAACCTTGACCGGGAACTTTCTAAGAATGACAACGTCATGATATACAACTCAATGTCAGTTGCGACGCTTTTACAACTGTATCATAACTAAGAAGTTATATAAAAGAAACTGTTCATTTTATTCATAATAAAACGTTACATTAGTATTTACATAGAAATACATAATAAAATTAGCGTTCGGAGCACCAACCCTAACAAAATCTCACACTTGCTCTAGTGTCAATATCGATTGTATCTAATACCCATCGACTCCACATGTTTATCAAATAACTTCGGAGGTATGGCCTTCGTAAGCCGGTCTGCTACATTATCTTCACTCGGTACCTTACACACGACAATGTCCCCTCGCGACACAATCTCTCGAATGATGTGGTACTTTCGTTCCACATGCTTCGACTTCTGATGCGCCCTTGGTTCATTTGCTTGTGCAATGGCTCCAGTATTATCACAGTATAACGAAATCAGATTCTCGATACTTGGGACTACTCCCAATTCTGTGATAAAGTTCCTAACCCATACAACTTCCTTTGCAGCTTCTGAAGCTGTAATATATTCCTCCTCTGTGGTGGAATCAACTGTTGACCCCTGTTTGGAACTCTTCCAGCAAACTGCACCACCGTTAAGGGTAAACACGAATCCTGATGTAGACTTTCTATCATCAGGATCCGATTGGAAATCGGAATCTGTATACCCATTAACTTGCAGTTCGTTTCCTCCATAAATTATAAGCTTATCCTTGGTACCTTTAAGATACTTGAGGATTGATGGAGTTCTACGGTCCCAAGGATCGATTAACAAGCATAAAATAAACATGCGAATACATCACAGAGTTGCGGAATACTCACATCGATCGGTTGAGCGACGCGCTAGGCTACAAAAATTGATTTCTGCCTCCTCTATGCTCTCGGCAGTGAGCTGCTGGACTACACCATTTTTGGCCATGGATATTCAAGAATCCAAGCTCCAAGCTTCGTCGAATGATTCCAAGCTCATGGGTGGACTTCCCTATCACCTTCGCATGTCTCTCGGAGAGTGCTAGCTCTCTGATTTTTGCCACAAAAATCAACACATGGCTTCCCTATCTCCTCATTGGCTCTCGGCAGTTGGACTGCCAAACCAGAAGAAAAATAGCCCTTATGGGCGTGAGAGATGAAGAGAGAATGGAGAGAGAGAGTTGGTTTTTGTTGTGTACAAAAGGTGTATCTAAACACACTTTATTAATGAAAATGATTTACCATTTTCTTTTTCCAAAAATCAAATGGCATTAAAGTTTGCCAACAACCAACATCAACTCCCATCAATCATGAAAGTGACTGGTGTCAATCACTAAAGTGAAAGACATCCATCATTTGATGACGAATGATGTGACGCTAGATACGACTAGTGATTTGACGCTTGATTTGACTTGCGTGCAACACTCGAATTTGAAATGCGAATGCGCTCGTAAACAATCCGGGCTCGGGTCGCTAATTCCAAATTAACGAATTTTCCGTTGCGACGCAATTAAATGATTATGCCTAGCGAAATCACTATTCACGTCGCTAACGAATTAATTTAAATTAACTCGTTCGCCCGAATTAAAATCTAATTTTAATTCCGCGTCGAAATCAATTTCGTTTAATATATAGAATATATTAATTTATCGATTAATTTCAAATTAATCGTTATCTCTCTTTAATTGATATTTTATCCCAGATAAAATATCTCCGCAATTAATCCCAGATTATTTTCTCTCTCTCATCTAATTAATCCCAGATTAATTAAAGTGCGAGTCATACGTCATCGGTGAATCTCGGGAAGCGACCCATGAGATCCCCGGATATGTTGGCAGTAAATTCGTCGTCGGACTATTGAACACGTAAGTACCTAGTACTACGTTTGTACCGATTTACAAGACAAGGTTGGCTTCTAGCAAAGCGCCATGCCTACCCAATTCTCCAGAAATATCCTTACAGTAATAGGATGTATATCAGGCGTAGTATACGTAGTATTGCGTATTTCGATCCAGTATCGGATGATCACATGCTAGGCCTGGGGCTGATACAGTGTCTGCCCCGTACGAAGCATATATCGGATTACGAGCAATTAGTCTCTTTATTATCGGATAATCATGACCAAGTCATATTATCCCGACGAGGTTGTAACCTTTAAGAGAACCAGTTCTGTATCCCTACGCGATCATCAACTCCATATGACTGGAGTGACACTTCCGTCTTGACATCACACCCAACACACTACGATTCTCAATATACCCAGCAGAGGCGTACACAAAACCTGTTAAAGCCGTGGACGACCAAAACCAAAGTATATTGATTGTCGCAAGTATTAGCGGTGCAAGTCTCAGGTTAAGACCAAATACACCTACCCTGATTTCGGACTTCCATAGACACATAGTCATACTACCAATGGAATTCCGAGGGGGTCTATCCAGAGCAGAGTGTTTCCCGTACCATCGGTAAACAACCTCCACACTAAACACACTCTATTCACTTGCATGAGTATCCTATACCCAAATATATGAGAACTATGCTGTTATGCCCTCACAACGCGCACAAGTGTAATACTAGTCTTTTACGTATTTATCGATGTCCAATCTCGATAATACTCTGACTAGGGATATTTAATGATTTATCCTTCGTGGACTGATATTGTCTCATATCATTCTCAATCCAGGAACAAATCATAAGGACCTCCTATCATTTATACATCTTGGTGATCTAATCACAAATGATAAGAGTGCAATCTCCTTTGTCACATAGTTAATTTGTACAACAACACCATGATCTGTACAAATAGTGACGCTATGGGTCATAATTGTCCAACAATCTCCCACTTGGCCTATAGCCAGTCACTCGAGTGTCTTACACCCGAACTATGTACGGTTGGCTCAAACTGCTGAGAAAAGGTTTTCATCAGCGGATTTGCATGATTATCGTCTGATGCGATTTATACGATCATCACATCGCCATGATGTATGATCCGAACGAATCAGATGAATATCGAATTATATATCTGGATCGTTGATGAGACTATTAATTCTTTAGCCTACGCTGTAGCCTAGCTCAGCTGCTAATAGAACTATATCTAATATAATTAGATTTATTATCGACCCAAGTGGCTTATATTGCTGCCTTAGCTGCAGCAATAACCCACATTTGTTGTTTATTCGGTAACAGTATCTTGCTTGGAAGATTTCCAGCTCACTGTTCCGTTATTCAAACTGTATAGTACCGTTTGCGACTTATAGTCGTTTAATCGGTTAGGAAACTTGCAATAGTGATCCAGTCACTTCAAGTTCTCCATCTCCATAGTTTAAGACAGCATCCTTAGATCTCTAAGATACTAAGTATGTTCTTAACATCAATCCAGTGACTATCACTTGGATTGGCCTGATTGTGACTCCATATGCTCAAAGCGTATGAGACACTAGGTCGCGTACATTTTTCAATGTACGAGTTCTCAGAGAGTTTTCTCGAAAGCCAAGCTTTCACCGATTATATTTTATGGGAATATCATTTCAAGAAATGACATATATTATCATTATTTATAGGACAACCACTGTCAGTGCGCTCCCACTAACCTCCTTATATACACAAGAATCATTTCGTTTTGAATTAAATCATAAACCATTATGATTACATCAAAACGAAAATTCCAAGAACCTAATGCTTGCTTCAATCCAAACATGGATCGAATAACCGTAAACCTTGTTTGCTAGTTTTAGTACGACAAAACCGTCAAGATGTTGTAAACATCCTCCAAAAGGTTTCCTTTTCAAGAAAGCGATTTCCCGTTCAGCTGACATATTTCATAAATGAAACATGCAGCTTTAGCAAGCATTATCCAAATGGATTTACCGTGGCAACAAGTAAAAGGTTGAATCGTAATCAACACAATGTTGATAACGATACATTCCGCTAAAAGCCTAGCTTTATACTTGGTATGTTGCCATCCATGTATGTCTTCCTTGAAGACTTATAAAGTACCAATAGGCACAATGCCTTGCGGTACATCAACTGTCCAAACATAGTTGATATACATGGATCCATTTCGGATTATATGACACTTTGCCATAATAGGGAGTCGATACCTTGTATCACTTCCTCATACGTAGTCAGTTGGTATTCCTCAATAAGATTGACATCTTTATGAGGTGAGATCAGAAACCCATACGCCAGGTTATTTTCCGACTCTCTCCGACATACGTGGTTCTTGTGTATTCGAAGATTAATAGTATAGTTTCATCCTTGATGAACTATTTATGTGTTCCATTAGGAATCAGTGCCTAGAATAGTATTACTCCGATTTTCATCGAGTTTTACTATCCTCCCACTTACCACTGCATATAGGTATTCCTCTTAAGAAAACCGCATGGCGAGCAACAATTAAATTGTTCTCTTGTGAGATGTATAAGTACTATACTTTGGTTCCCTAGGATAACCTACAATTGGCACTTATCCAATTTGGGTTTTAGTTTGGTATCATCCAAACATATGCCTAGCATTCCCAAATCATCAGGAATGAGAAATTGGTTTCTTTCCTGTTCATATCTATTATGAAGTCTGTCAAACAGATTTTATGGAACCTTATTCAAAATAAGTTCTGCACTGTTTAATGCTTATCCGTTGAAGGAAATGGTAGCTCAGAGCGACTCATGATTAACCTTATCATGTCCAACAAAATTCGGTTATCCGTTCGGACACACGTCAAATGACTGTTCCGGGAGGAGTCCTCATTGAAAGAATACTATCTCTTTCAAGTATATTAGAAACTTATTGCTTAGGTATTTTCCATTACGGTCTTACCATGACAGTTATTTATACCTTAGCTGATCTGTTTGTCTATTTCGTGTCGAAACTTTAAAGTTTACGATTTATGTTTCATAAGAGACACATAACCATAACACGATGCCACATCCGTAAAGGTCACGAAATAAATATTCATATCCACCTCTAGCCTAGCTAGACATGGGCCCACTTGCTTCATTATGAACTATGACTAACAGATAGGTGGCCCTTACACTTTTACCAAGTAAAGGTGTTATAGGCACTTTGCCCAATAAACTAGATTCGTAGACTTTATTTGAATAGGATCAAATCAGTCCTAGTACCCACTCTTCGAAAGTGTGGATATACGATTCTTGTTTAATTGTGTCCCAGACAACAATGCCACTTTTAAGTTTCTTCTGATCAAATCAGTTTGAGCTATTTGTTTGTCATGTTCTATGTATGAGATATATTTATATTCAAAATATAAATACTGTTATTCACATCTAATGTGTTTATCTTAATATCATCTTTATATAATAAAACACTTTAGTGTTCTAGAATATAAAGGTTCAACCGCAGCGAGTTAAACACTGATATAGAGATAATGTTTCTAGTCAAACTAGTTACATTATAACAGTTTCCAAATTTAGATACACACCCGAAGGTAGTTCCTAAATTTAGGTATCTACGGTTAAAACAGCGACTTTCGTCCCGTTTCCGATCCGCAGATTAATCTCAACTGAAGTCAGTTAGTATCCTGCTCATAACAGATTCTGAACATCAGTATTTATTTATGTATCACACTAAGTATTTAAATCCAATTTTAATACTAGTAGTGAACATATTATGAAAAACATATTTGAAGTCGGAGCTTGCTCGTCTTCAATTCCTTCATGTCTTGTCTTGTTATAAGAGCAGTTCGCGCGCCATCGTTGTCCTACATTTACATTTAGGAGACATTTTGGGATATGTCTTTTATCCTAGAAGATTATAATGATTTGCCTTTGCCCTTTTTCATATTCTAGAAGCCGTTGGCCAAGCCTCGGGTTTCTAGAATATCGAAGTAAAGGCGCCTTGCGCTACTTGCCTAATTGCAAACTTTGACTTTGTCTCATTGAGAATAGTATTAACTCTCCAAGAGTTATTATTGCAGTTGTACTTCTAAAATAAGTATAGATCTAAGAAGATCCTTCAATTTCATTATCATACTTTAAGGATCTAACATTTAGTTCTGACAAAGAAATATAAGGAGTCTACTGCGGTAAGCTTAATGGATTAAGCATTAAAGTTATCATCACATAAATCTTCCAAAGATTATGCTCTACTATTTTCTTAACTCCGGGCTTAGGCCTAATATGTAATTTTATCAAATAAAATAACTTATTAGTTTCCAGGACTATCCTGAAAATATTCTCAATTTGAAAAATTAAACCATAAAAATCATTTTTCCTTAGGATTATTTTAAAGTCAATCTTTCAATTTTAAATTGATCAATATTCAAATAGTCCAATAAACGATCAACGAGGTACTATTTATTATAATGATTATTATAGTCCAACTAATAACAAAATTTAATTTAAATAAAAAATAATGATTGATTATTATAATCCAATTATATAATCAAATATAAATGAATAGTTTGAATACAGTCCAACTGTTTATTAAAAAACAACATGATTAAATATTAGTCCAACTAACATTTAATTAATTTGACGAATGATATTTTTTTGAGCGCGTATGGCAAGTAATTAAACGAATATTGCAAATTTAATTCTTGCCTCCCACTATTTTTCGGCGAGCCTCTAACCCTCTGTCGAGTACTCGGGAAACCGTGTTTCCTAGTGGGCTAGGATCCCGTTAAATATCACACAATCTTAACTTTGGCCAACAAATTGTATGATAATTAACTAGGTAGATCTCTAAGATCAATTTGATCCAATCCAATTCCTAGATCCAGTAGGGGGACATTCAAGTCCGAAACATATATCCTATATATGCCAATATATCCAATATATTACCTAACCTTTTTCCTCTGAATCAACTAAGCATTGGCTTTGGCACAACAAACTTAGTGATCCCAGTTAAGCGGAACCCATTGACCATGGAAAGCTTCGTAATCAATGTCGATGGACAAGAAGTGGTCTTGACTTTGGCCAACAAACCACAACTTGGACAAGACACTGATATAGAACAAAGCTCTCGTGATTCAAACACATCCTCGACGGACAAAGGCCTTGACTTTGGCCAACAAGCCAATGCCAGTCTCGGATCTTGAGTGAGAATCACTCAATGGAAGGAAAAACGCTTAATATTTGGCGAGGGTTTTTCGCATGCAAATTGGCAACCAATTTAATATCTTTGTTAAGGTCTCATCATCATACACCCTTAAACATTCATTCTAAACACATAATAAAGCGCATATGATATGATAAAATAATAATGATATGCGGATGGATACTTTACACAATGATCCTAGATCAAATCTCTCCATTTCTCTCTCCCGCTAGCACATGTATTTACTTTTACCCGTTACACTACACTTCTAAAGAAACCTCATTTACATTGAGGGGAATAGGTGAGAAGAGAATACAAAGAATAAAGAGGTAATAAGGCTGGACACGCAGGTCCAATTAATAAATTCCAAATTTATTACAACAATTTCTAAAATTGCTCCACCCATCTATTTACATCCGATATACATTATTCATGCATCGCAACCATGTATTCACACAAGCATGTTATCAATCAATCTAATCAAATAATTAATCTGATAATTAGTGATCATCCAATGTTCAAACAACGATTTGATTTTGCTCGAGTCAAACTCGTTTTGCGAATAAGTACTCAAAGTACGAATTCTTGAATTAAATTAAACTACAAAATTAAATCCATTCAATTTGTATTTAATACTAATTCACTATTTAATTCCAAATTAAATATTACACTTTATTAACGAACCTTTACGACTTAAATTCCAAATTTAATCGTTATGGGTCTCAAACCCCGATTAATATCCAATATTAATTTAATTAAAGTCCAATGGGCTTTTAATTAATTTCTTTGAGAGGTGGACTTTTGGTCAACTCGGGTCGAACCCAATAACCAAAGTTCAATCCGGGAGTTACCCCATAAGCCCATAATCAATTTAGGCCCATTAGGCCCAATTAAACTTTAAGGTCCATTAGTCGCATTTGGGCTTTATGGAGGCGGTTTTGGGCCCAATTGGATCCAACCAATTTAGCCTAAACCCAACTTAGTACAACCAAGCCCAATAAGCCCATTTACAACACTTAAAAGTCCAATTTCCAAAATTAGGCCCATTTCAATTAATTACAAAATCCAATTTTACAATTTAATTATCTAAAGTGTAAAACACAATTAATCACCAATATCAATATTTCTAAAACATCAATTAGCCTAATTAATCATGCTTATCAACAACAAAAATGTCCAACATATTTCATCAAAAATCAAACCCAATCATGCTCAATGACTCTCGGCTTTGGAGGGATTTTTCAAATCAATTCCGAATTCAATCCAATCAAATTCTAAATCAACATTTCCTGAATGATTTTAAGTCATCCAATGAATCAAAATCAAAAAATCACCAAGATCACATTTAGGGCACCAATCGGCCATGCCAAAATTTTGGGGAAAAATGTTCCAAACACATTTCATTAAATTGATCAAATCAATCCTCAATTAACATGTATTAAGCATACTCAAACATCCAATTTATTCAAATCATGCTCAAATACATTTTACCCAAATTTTAAGCCCTAATCAATTTCATGCTTTTCAATCGCTCTGATACCAATTGATGGAGTGCTATGGTCCCAAGGATCGATTAACAAGCATAAAATAAACATGCGAATACATCACAGAGTTGCGGAATACTCACATCGATCGGTTGAGCGACGCGCTAGGCAACAAAAATTGATTTCTGCCTCCTCCATGCTCTCGGCAGTGAGCTGCTGGACTGCACCATTTTCGGCCATGGATCTTCAAGAATCCAAGCTCCAAGCTTCGTCGAATGATTCCAAGCTCATGGGTGGACTTCCCTATCACCTTCGCATGTCTCTCGGAGTGCTAGCTCTCTTGATTTTTGCCACAAAAATCAAACACTTGGCTTCCCTATCTCCTCATTGGCTCTCGGCAGTGGACTGCCAAACTAGAAGAAAAATAGCCCTTATGGGCGTGAGAGAGATGAAGAGAATGGAGAGAGAGAGTTGGTTTTTGTTGTGTATAAAAGGTGTATCTAATACACACTTTAAATAATGAAAATGATTTACCATTTTTCTTTTTCCAAAAATTCAAATGGCATTAAAGTTTGCCAACAACCAACATCAACTCCCATCAATCATGAATAATGACTGGTGTCAATTACTCAAAGTGAAAGACATCCATCACTTGATTGACGAATGATGTGACGCTAGATGCGACTAGCGATTTGACGCTTGATTTGACTTACGTGCCGCACTCGAATTCGAAATGCGAATGCGCTCGCAAATAATCTCGGGCTCGGGTTCGCTAATTCCAAATTAACGAATTTTCCGTTGCGACGTAATTAAATGATTATGCCTAGCGAAATCACTATTCACGTCGCTAACGAATTAATTCTAAATTAACTCGTTCGCCCGAATTAAAATCTAATTTTAATTCACGTCGAAATCCAATTTCGTTTAATATATCGAATATATTAATTTATCGATTAATTCCAAATTAATCGTTATCTCTCTTTAATTGATATTTTATCCCAGATAAAATATCTTCGCAATTAATCCCAGATTAATTTTCTCTCTCATCTAATTAATCCCAGATTAATTAAAGTGCGAGTCATACGTCATCGGTGAATCTTCGGGAAGCGACCCATGAGATCCCCGGATATGTTGGCAGTAAATTCGGGGTCGTCGGACTATTCGAACTCTTAAGTACCTAGTACTACATTTGTGCCGATTTACAAGACAAGGTTGGCTTCTAGCAAAGCGCCATGCCTACCCAATTCTCCAGAAAAATCCTTACAAGAATTAGGATCTATATCAGGCGTAGTATACGTAGTATTGCGTATTTCGATCCAGTATCGGATGATCACATGCAATGCCTGGGGCTGGTACAGTGTCTGACCCGTACGAAGCATATATCGGATTACGAGCAACTAGTCTCTTTATAATCGGATAATCATGACCAAGTCATATTATCCCGACGGTTGTAACCTTTTTAGAGAACCAGTTCTGTATCCCTACACGATCATCAACTCCATATGACTGGAGTGACACTTCCGTCTTGACATCACACCCAACACACTACGATTCTCAATATACCCAGCAGAGGCGTACACAGAACCTGTTAAAGCCCTGGACGACCAAAACCAAAGTATATTGATTGTCGCAAGTATTAGCGGTGCAAGTCTCAGGTTAAGACCAAATACACCTACCCTGATTTCGGACTTCCATAGACACATAGTCATACTACCAATGGAATTCTGAGGGGGTCTATCCAGAGCGAAGCTGTTTCCCGTACCATCGGTAAACACAACATCCTATTACACTTGCATGAGTATCATATACCCAAATATATGAGAACTATGTCGTTGTGCCCTCACAACGCGCACAAGTGTAATACTAGTCTTTTACGTATTTATCGATGTCCAATCTCGATAATACTCTGACTAGGGATATTTAATGATTTATCCTTCGTGGACTGATATTATCTCATATCGTTCTCAATCCAGGAACAAATCATAAGAACCTCCAATCATTTATACATCTTGGTGATCTAATCACAAATGATAAGAGTGCAATCTCATTTGTCACATAGTTAATTTGTACAACAACACCATGATCTGTACAAATAGTGACGCTATGGGTCATAATTGTCCAACAAGGATATGTTTAATGGCCATCCAATGGTCATTTCCTGGATTGGACTGATATCTGCTCATCACACTAACTGCGAAGCTGATATCAGGCCTAGTACATAACATGGAATACATGATGCTGCCCAAACATGAAGCATAAGGTTGATTAGACATTCTAATCTTCTCATCTTCTGTTTGCGGACACATCTTCTTCGAAAGATGTAAGCCATGTCTGAATGGTATGTTTGCTGTCTTACAGTTAATAAAATTATACCGTTCTAAGATCTTATCTATGTACGTTGATTGAGATAACCCAATAAGCTTCATTTCTCTATCTCCATAGAGTTATATGCCCAAGACATAAGAAGCTTCTCCCAGGTCTTTCATGGAGAAATTATTACAGAGGTAAGCTTTGACGCCTTGCATCATCCCAATATCATTCCCAATGATAAGGATGTCATCAACATAGAGAATTAAAAATACCACCATACTCCCACTGGCCTTCTGATACACACAGGATTCTTCCGAATTCTTGAGAAAACCAGACAATTTGATTATCTCGTCGAATCGAAGATTCCAACTTCGTGAAGCATGTTTAAGTCCATAAATTGACTTCTTCATTTTACATATCATGCCCGAGTTCTCGCTGGATGCAAAACCTTCCGGTTGTTCCATATAGATTTCTTCATCAAGAAATCCATTTAGAAAAGCCGTTTTGACATCTATTTGCCAAATCTCGTAATCATGATATGCGACAATTGACAATAAAATCCTGATGGACATTAGCATGGCAACTGGAGAAAAATTTTCATCGTAGTCGACTCCAGGTCGCTGCGAGTAACCTTTAGCTACCAGTCGGGCGCTTCCTTTTGTAAATCCATTTACAACTGATAGGAACAATTCCTTCGGGAAGCTGAACCAAGTTCCAAACTTGATTCTCATACATTGAGTCCATCTCAGATTTCATGGCGTCTTGCCACTTCACGGATTCGATGTCCAACATCGATACTCCATAGGTAAAAGGGTCAGTCTCTTCTAATAAGAGAACATCGAGACTCTTTTCTTGTATCAAATACAAGCATTCAGGAGGTCTAGATACCCTTTGTGACCTACAGAGTGTATGTGTTGAAGGTTCTCCATCTTCTTGAACTACAGGTTCCTCCATTAGTTCGTTGGTTCCAGGTGTACTTCATCAAGTTCAACCTGTCTATGATCACCACCTTCAGCCAAAATTCTATTTCTAGAAATTTTGGAAGCGAGCTACGAACACATTTCGATGCTCGGTATCATAGAACAAATATCCTTTCGTATTTGAAGGATATCCAACAAACCTAAACTTCTGCCCTCGAGGTAAAAATTATCTTGCTGAGCCATCCTGACATAAGCAGGACACCCCCAAATCTTAATATAACTAAGATTTGGTTTCCTACCGGTCCATATCTCATACGGAGTCGTAGGAACAGCCTTGGAAGGAATCTTGTTCAAAAGATGTGCGGCAGTTAAAAGAGCATAACCCCATAAATAATAGGGTAAATCTGTATAACTCAACATCGATCGGACCATATCTAATAAAGTCTGATTTCTCCTCTCAGATACTCCTTATGTTGCGGAGTACCGGGAGGAGTATATTGAGCGAGAATCTCATTCTCCTTTAAATAATCAGTGAACTCTCCACTCATATATTCACCGCCTCGATCAGATCGAAGGCATTTAATATATTGACCAGTTTGTTTCTCAACTTCATTTCGGAATTCTTTGAACTTTTCAAAGGTTTCCGATTTATGTCTCATCAAATAGACATAACCGTACCGTGACAGATCATCGGTAAAGGTGACGAAGTAAGAAAAGCCACTGTGAGCAGTTTGACTTAAGGGACCACATACATCAGAATGTACGAGTTCCAACAAGTCAGAGGCTCGGTGTCCAACACCTGAAAATGGGGCTTTGGTCATTTTACCCTGAATACAAGATTCGCAAGTTGGATAAGGTTCAATGGTGAGATCATGTATCAAACCATTCTTAACCAATTGGGTTAGGCGTTTCACGCCTATATGACCCAACCTCATGTGCCAGAGTTCAGTATTATTTATATCCGATTGTTTACGTTTATTTATTCCAATATTAAAAATATCTTGTGAGGTACGCAATATGTAATGACCATGCTCATTTGGACAACAAAGGATCTGAATATTACAACTATCATATAAATACAAAGAACAATTCTTAATAATTACATTATAACCTTCAGTATCTAATACAAAAAGGGACATAATATTCGCCACACATCCTGGCACAAAATAGCAGTCATGCAACAAAAGTATCCCACTGGGTAGGGGAATCTCACATAAGCCCACTGCAACTGCATCCAGAGAGTCGCCACTCCCGAACCGCAACTGCATCTCCCCAGATTTCAGCCGTCTACTTCCCGCCAGCACCTGCAACATATTGCAAATGTGAATAGGACAAGCAGAATCCAAAATCCAATTTGATGTAATAGCTTCACAGGCCAAAGAGATATCAATAATAGGAAAAATAAAAGTAACTGATGTGGATGCTATTTCCTTCCTGAGTTGCGGAAGATAGTCCGGGCAGTTACGTTTCCAGTGCCCGACTTTCTGGCAGTGGTGGAACTTGTCTTCAGAATCTCTCTTGGGCTTCGCCGTCTTACCTTGCGGAGGAATATTGAAACCCTTCTTCTTCTTTCCTTTAGACTTCTTCCCCTTCGACTTGGATTGGGAAGAAGCGGAAAGTGAAGTGGGTTTCGGAAGGCGAGTCGGAACTCCCTTCCTTAAATCTTCCTCTGCTGTGAGAAGCATCCTATGCAACTCACGGTAAGTACAGTGAATCCCATTCATGTTGAAGTACATGACGAACTGGCGATATGAAGCCGGGAGTGAACCGAGAATGACACTACGGCCAAGAGTCTCATTCAGAGGGAAATCATGTCGCCTCAACTGCTCGATCAAATCGATCAAGTGAAGCACATGCGGGCTCACAGCCTGCCCCTCATCAAGTTTAGAATGGAACAATTCCATCGAAACTTTATGAACAACGACCTGTTCCTGGTTCATGAACGATTCACGAAGTTGTGTCATCATGCTATATGCATCGTGCATCTCCCAATAAGTCTTCTTAAGCTCAGAAGAAAGTGAACTCAAGATGAATGATTTAACCCTTAAATCATCATCCTTCCATTGTTGGAAAGTCTCACGTTCTTCAGGTAATGCATCGGGTGATATAGCAAGCGGTAATGGACCATCCAAAATATACCACAGTTTCTCGGAATTGAGGACAATCCTCAAGTCCATACCAATCCGTAAAGTTTAATGCGCCTTTCAATTTTTTCGTATCAAGCATACGTGCAAAAGGATTGGGTGGAGGTGCCGCCATCGCAAATCTATCAAATAGACAGCGAAACAACGGTCAGTAAATAAGCAGATAAAAGATTATAACAGTTTCATAATATATCATAAAGCATTAACTAGATCATGAATTTTTAATCTAAAAATGCCCCTCCCACTATTTCATGCAATACTGTAATCCCCAAACAGAATACAAAACATGCGATAATCAAATCATAACATAATAGTGAAAGGTGGACCCCATGAATATATTTCAGCTCACAGCTTTGGCACGTTCTCGCCTACGTATATTCATTTAGGTAGACAACAGATTGTCGATCACTCAATAGTGACTCCTGGGTTTTGGTCCTGGTCGTTTCTCGTTGTGACAGCTTTGGCACGTTCACAAGGAGGCGTACCAAGGTCAAACTTGTCAATGATGAATTCAAGATATACGTAACCCTGACAGCTTTGGCACGTTCAGGATTGCGCTTTCGCTTGAATTCACCTAATATCAAATATATCCGGTACAGATAAATTTCTACCGGCCATATCCTCACAGCTTTGGCACGTTCTCGGATATAGTCGTAGAAAATTTACCGATAAGCGGTATTGACAAGACGGACCGATTAATATACATCAAATACATATTAAATTATAAACCTTATTTTAAATAGGGATTTTCCGCTAAAGATGTATTAATTTATTTAATCAAATTAAATAAGTATAAGCATGCATTAAAGTCAAGATTAAAGTCAATATTGAATTTTAAAGGCTTTATCATATATCGGGGTTCCAGAATCAGACTCGCTCTGATACCATTTTTGTTGGGGTTTTATTGGGAATTACAAGGTTAGCGCAGCGGAACGCGGAAAAACGATTTCTCCGATTTCAAAATTTTTTCTTGGAACAATTAAATAAACTTATTTATTTAATTAACCAATACTTAAATTATGAAATTATAACCCAAGAAATCATATTTCTTTTAATTATAAAATTACCCCAAACTTTTGCAAATTAATTATTTTGGTTTTAAATATGTCAATTACATATTTAATTAATTCCAAATTAACCAAAAAATAATTTTTACAAGTTTGCAACAAAACCAGAAATTTCCAGAATTGTGCCAACGCCCAGTTTTTCTGGAATTTGCGAAACAGCCCCTAAACTTTAATTAATTGCAATTTGGCCCAAAATGCTCAAAAACATCAAGATCAAATCCAATTAATCCCAAATTTTACATGCATCAAATATACATCAAATTAAAGCTTATATATGAAAAGCCCCAAAATTTGAGTAGGTTTAGAACCCTAATTTCACAAATCACTCAAATTGGCAATTTACACTAAATTACTAAAATTCAATACTTTAATCTTCAAATTACTACACCAATTAATTCTCACCATCATGAAATTAATCAAGAACAATTCTAGGCTAATTATGAATGGCTAATTAACTCTAGAATAGCAACTTTAATTTTCCAATTAATTTATTAAGCTTAATTACATTAATAAGCAAATAAATTAATTCTACATGCTTAAACACATCCAACAAGCATCCAACAATTTTAATTAGAAACTAAAAGAATAGAGGCATGTTCTTAACCACAATTGAAGCTAAGAATATTGAAACATTTTTCATGTAGGAAGAAATTTGAAAAGAACTTACAAAAATCAAGTCTTTGCCTTGTTTTCCTTTCTTTTCTTTCTTCACCAAAATGCTCTCAATCCTTTATTTTCTAATTTTTGTTGATGTCTCGTGAAAAATGAGCAAGAATTGATCAAAACCAATTTTTGTTCACCCTTGCCGATTTTTCAACAATAAAGTAAAAATTACTTTAATTTTTGTATCATTATAATTGGTACAATTTTTCCTATAATAAATCATCACTTAACTTTAATAAAGTTGCAAAAATGTGTTCCAATTATATCAAGCCATTTCTCACTTTAATCATGACTTAAGATATTTATTTATAAATTAATTTAATTATTTAACAATTAAATAATTAATTAATAAATATAAATATCTTAAATATATGTATTATATTTACATTAAATATCTCAAATACATATATTAATGATATAAGTCAAATATCAATTTGATATTTTATTAATGTGTATTTAAAAAATAAGTATTAAAAAAATACACATCAATAATTGGAAATGACCGATAGGTCCCGATTGCATGTATTTTTCGTTTAACCATTAAACGAGTTATAAATAATCAGTATTATTCATAACAGTTGCCCTAGTGCTCTACGAGTAAATTTCATTAGTGAGACTCTCTAGATTCAGGCATATCCGTCACGAAATCAAATTACGTGTCCATAATTCACCCACCCGTAAATTATGACGAACACGGATAAACTCACTGAATCATACAGGTCGAGGTCACTGCATACGTATAATCCCTCCGTCACAGGTATCCGGATTAATCCAGAGATATAGATACAAACGTCAAATCTCTATAGATATAATCACGTCGACGTTTCTATTAGCAATCCCTCAAAAAACACTTAGAACTAATTTCTACAGTGTACCACGGGCCCATGGATTTAACAGATTGCTAATACCATATTGAATACCTATACTCTGTACACAGAGCTGACGGATCCTATCTTGATACACACAGGATATCCTGAGCATCAGTCCACACCCAACGAACAGGCGGAGGTCTGATCTAAATAGATCGGTGACGTGACTGCCATCTAAGTGTGGAGGATAACTCAGATATCCACAGTGGTATCTCAAGTCAAAGAATCACTATGCTCACTCAACCCGAGAAGATTCTTATTGACGTTGGTGTACCATCCATTAAGAATCTTCGGTGAGTCGTTCAGTTTCATCCGCTATAAACACCTACACGTCTATACGAGTCTCCAAGACTCATGGTTCACTGAGAAACCATCGGAATCCAAGATTCCGATATACGACATGTACCAGTCTCTACGGTTTACTTTACTGACCAAGTTGTGTAAACCTTGACCGGGAACTTTCTAAGAATGACAACGTCATGATACAACTCAATGTCAGTTGCGACGCTTTTGCAACTGTATCATAACTAATCATTCTAAGGTCGGTTACGTCTTTACCATATAAAAAAGAAGTATATAAAAAAGAAACTGTTCATTTTATTCATAATAAAATGTTACATTAGTATTTACATAGAAATACATAATAAAATTGGCGATCGGAGCACCAACCCTAACAAACCTGCCTGGAACAAGCCAAGCAAATCAACACGAGATTGATATCGTTCCCTGGAAAGCCAAGACAGTTCGGTTGAAACTCTAAACCTCTAAATAATAAGCAACAAAAATCTAGAGTACTAATGAGGGCACCACAAGGGTTAGTAAACCTTTGATAAACCAAAATCAGTGAGAACAAGTTGATGGTTTCTCAAAGCTGATGAGGCCCGGGATGCAGCCCATAATGACAAGGACAGACCACTACCATGCATGTTCCAGAGGGTCCAATCACGAGGTCTTAAGCTAAGAAGATTCAGGAAGCAATGTATAGATTCATATAGAGGATCTTATCCGACTATTCACGAGCCTCTACTATTGGGGCAGATGTGGAACCTCTAGGGTCGGATCGGTACACCGTGCAGCGAAAGTGGGTCTAACCCGGTGGATATCTAGCATATGTGTATTTTTAAAATATTTTATGGAAAACTACATTCCGTTACTAGTCAATAGGAAAAAATGAGGATCAAATCGGAGTCCAGAAACTTCAGAACGAAGAAAATGAAGTTTTATTATTCATCAACTCTCGGCGTCGCGACGCCCAAATTTGCGAGAGCTCAATGTCCTGGCGTTGCGATGCGCAAAGGTGAGAGTCGCGACGCCCAGATATCTTGCTCAGTGTCGCGAAACTGGAAGGTAGGGGTGGTAATTTGGGTTAAGATTCATTTATTTTTTCGATTCAATTCGCTTTAAGCGAATACGGGTTTGGAAAAATGGATTTGTTTAATAAATGGGTCGATTCGATTCATTTATAAAGACGATTGAATATGAATTTAAGCTCATTGATTCATTTATGATTCGTTTTATTATTATTTTCTTTTACTAGTTATTGTTATTTTCCAATTAACATTCGAGAAATTATGGCTAATTATCATAGAAAAAATAATGTTGTCTATATTTGGTGAGATTTTTTTAGTAAATATATTAATTATAAATTTCATATGTATATATTTATAAAATTTTAATGTAAATAAATTATGGTAAATTATGTTATTGAATAATATAATGACTAAACGAATATTCGTATTCGATTCGTTTAATAAACGAATCGAATACAAATCCATCCACATTTTGATTTGATTCGTTTATGATTCGATACGAATTCGATTCATTGATTTATTTTGCCACCCCTACTGGAAGGTCAGTGTCATGACGCTGCCCTGTATAAAATGTTGGCAAATAGCATTTTAACTTTCAAATCAATCATAAACACTTCCAATTTTCTCATATCATTTCAATACACCTTAAAACCAATTTTAACATCAAAACCAACCACAAACACATGTTATACAACTAACATACATGTATTCTAATACATATATTCATTTGTTTGAATCAAAATACAAACCAAATTAGAATCTCACACTAAAATGACTCAATAACAATTCTAGATCACTCAAAGATGGTCAAGTGATTCTAGAATGGTAGTCATAGCTCTAAGCGTTAATCTAGTTTCAAACTCTTATTAATTGTTCCATGTCCAACATGAACATATTTGACTCAATATAAACATATTGTGTTTGTACTTTTAAAGCATATACACAGTTAATTAGCCTAATTTCAACTTCAAGCTATGATATTATGTATCCAATACATAATTCATCATTATATGTCTCACTAATGAAAACTCACTAATGAAGAACATAGCTTAGGAGAAGATCAAACTTACATAACAAGCTTGATACAAAGATCCAATCTCATTCTCCTTCTTGAAATTATTGGAGAACTTCCAAAGTTTAGCAAGCTTGACTCCAAGATCCAATCTTGATTTCTCCTTATTGAAATGTTATAGAGATATTCCAAAGCTTCTCTAAACACTTCTCTACCTTAGGCTAATTCCTCTAACTCTTGCTTGTTTTAGATTTCTTAAGTTTGATTAAAACATTTGCTCAAGCTTGCTATTTATAGCAAAACTTAGGCTATTTTTAATTAATAAAAGTTCTAATAAAATTTTATGTGGGCTTAATCTAAATTATCCAAATATGTATAATTAGGTGTGACTAGTCACTTTTATCTACCATTTTGATTTAATTCAATTAAATCAAGACAAAATTTAATTAATGGATTAGTTACATGTCTACCACTTTGTTTTAATCCAATTAAATCAAGCCAAAAACACATATAATTACATATTTGTAATTATCAAAATATCATCAAATGATATAGATATTTATGAAATTACGACAAAGCTCTTGTGTAAATTTTGGATTAATTCAATTAATCCAATTGGGTCAAATTAAATAATCAATGTTATCTGATAACACTTAATTATCTTAGTTGATAATTATAATATTGAATATGATTTATTATCAAAAATTATCGGCTACCTGATAAGTGCATGAAAGTGTACTTTGAACATCGCTAACTCGGCTTATTTATCATGTATTTAATATTAATTAGAGTTTATTTTGTGCTTTATTATTAGGGAGCAATGGAACATAAAGATTGAAGCAATTACACATGTTTTGGGACCTTACGGATGTATCGTAAGCAAACGGGAATCACAGAATTGGAGAAATCAGAAAACTGGCCACGCGTCGCGACGCGCAAAAGTACACACGTCGCGACACGGACGCGTATTCTAGGGTTTGCATTTTAGTGCATTTTTATGCAAATCAGGCCGCCATGACTTCTCTATATAAACCCAATTTCGTCCAAAACCCTAGAGAGGGAGAAAAGAGGAGAAAAACAAAAGAAAAACACATCAAAGAGCCATAAACACAAAATCAAAGGAGGAGAACGAAGAACTTAAAGGAAAACATGACGTATCTCTGATCCATCAAGACTACATCTCTTTCTTCCATATAGAGCTAATCTCCTAGACAAAGCTAAAGATGAACTTTTGTATTTAAACTTCTTATATTCATGTTGTTGATTCTTGAATGAACTTTAAAAACGTTTAATAATATTAATGGTTGTTGTTCTTTGTTATCTTTCGCTTTATAATCCAGAAAATTATTTTGCCAACTCCCATATAGATCCAGTCATGCTTCTTCTATGTGTGATTTGTGAAACCAGTTGTGACTGGTAAAGTTGTTTTATGTGTTGGTCTTCTGCTGTAGTATCGCTTGAGGGTATATTATCGATGTTAGATAGCTCGTAATGATGACTTTTGTGTGCTGTTAACAAAGAGAAAATAATCATTAATTACCTTAGAATTAATATGTGTAGAATTGAATATCTTCCGACTGTTGGTTTGGGATGTGAAACTTTCAGTTGTGTAATAAAAGGAACCAATAACTGAATATATGAGTTTGATACAAGAGGGATTCCCGATGCTTTGCTATATCTCTCTACTGATATTCCTAAGAATTTATCTATAGTTTTTATCTTATTTTACCAATCAATCTATCTCTTTCTATTAAGTTACTGCTAATATTTTTGTTTGAGTAAATTAGTTCATGTAACTATCTCTCTGAGAATCGACACCCCAACTATACTGCGATAACTGCAAGTACTTTTTGGGCATAATCAAAATTGGCGTCGTTACCGGGGAGACAATTTACAAGCAAAATGAGCAGGTTTACTTAGTCAACAACGAAGCGGTGACTTCCTTCCATATCTTTTATTTTATTTTATTTATTTTAATTTCTTATTTTCTTTATTTTCTTTATCTATTTTATTTTAATTTTTTTACTTTTTACTTTTTGTTTAGATTTTTATTTTTAATTAATTCTTTTTATTTTTGTGTTTATTTTATTTTATTTCAACTTTACTTTTTAGTTTAGATTTTTTATTGCTTATTTTATTTTATTTTTTTTGTTTTTCGTATTACTTGAGTTTAATTACATGTCTAGACGTAGGGATAAGTTTGATAGGTTTGTTAGGACTGAAGAGGAAGGTTCAGACTCAGATTTTGACAGCATATTTGAAAATCCTTTTTCCACACCATCCGCTTCTAGCGCACATAATATCAGTGAACACGAGAGACCACCCAGGAGGATTCTTGAAGAGTACCTCCACCCAACTCGCACAGCTACACCTTCGTGCATCATGTTTCCTCCTAATGCACCACATATAGACTTTAAGCCTGAAATGATACAGTATCTTCCAACTTTTCATGGTTTAGAGAGCGAAAATCCTTATGTGCACATTAGAGAGTTTGAAGAGGTTGTAGCGACTTTCTATAACCGGTTCGGAACCACTGATACAATTAGACTTAAGTTCTTCCCCTTTGCCATTAAGGATAGAGCTAAAAGCTGGTTGTACTCTTTAAGACCTAGGTCAATTGGAACATGGGGTGAGATGACTCAGGCATTCTTTAATAAATACTTCCTACATCATAAGACGAATGCCTTGAAAAGACAAATCTCCACATTCTCCCAGAGAGACATACCCTTTTATCAAACATGGGAGAGGTATAAGAAGATGTTAACTAGTTGCCCTCACCACAGGTATGAGAGTTGGCGCTTAGTAAGTTATTTTAATAATGGTCTAACCCCTAGAGTACGCCAGTTTATTGAGACTATATGTAATGGTGAGTTTATACGGAAGGACCCTGATGAGGCATTTGAGTACTTAGATGACCTGGCTGAAAAATCTCATACTTGGACTGGACCTAATGCCTTAGATAGCATTGATAAGACACACCCTACTTCTTCTAGCAAAATCCTACACCACTTTAGGGAAGAGGATAGCCTTAAGGCACCAGTTGAGCTATTAGCTAGACATATCAGAGCCTTAATAGCCAAAGATAGCAAGACGATGTATTCAGTAGCCCAGCTAGAACCCCAAGAGTGTCATGTGTATGGTGAGATGAGGGGAACATATGAAGAACAATGCAATGCATTATGGATGTACAATAAACCTTACATACCATATTCAGACACCTATAATCCTAGTTGGTGGAATAATCCAAATCTTAGTTGGAAATAGAAATCTCAACAGCTCAACTAGACACCACAAACTAGAAGTTACAATGCTCCCCAGTATCACACACATGCCATTCCTAAGAACTCTTTAGAGGATACTATGCAAGCATTCATAGAGGCCCATAAAGCATTTATGGAGACCTAGAGCAAAACTAATCAAAGGTTTGAGTCATTGATAACTCAGGTAGCTGAAGACCATAAGGAGATTATGAGTCAAATCTCTAAATTAACTAATGTATTGAGTGTGTAAGAAAAAGGCAAATTCTTATCTCAATCTCAATCTAATCCACAAGGGCAACACATGCCACAGACTAGTCATAAAGTAGCCAATATAAAAAATGTTAATGACATAATCACTAGGAGTGGTAGAGAGGTAGGAGTGCATGGCACGTCCAACACCATAGGTGACCTTAAGGATAGTAGTGAAGATACCCCTCAGGCAGACCCAGAGCCACATTTCCAAGTTAGAGTACCTTTTCCACAATAACTTAGGCCCATAGTGAGAGTTCCAGATCTAAATATTGAAAAAAATCACAGGGTGAGGGTGAGTGTTATTACTATACATGCTAGAAACAGTCCAGCCAGAAACAGTTTCTATACAACTTGAAGTAAATCCTCCTGAGCTGAAACTGGTCCTAAAGAACCGAAAAATGAGAAAAAGGAAAATTAGGGCTCAATTAAAGATGAAACATGGGATATTATAAAGAAGGTTGAGCCAACTTTTCCTTATGAGCAGCCTAAAATTTCAACAATCTCCAGACCTTGGAGGATCAATGGATACACTGCCACAACTAGACATAAATTCCCTCTCATGCCTTCATCAGTACGCTAGATGGAAGCCACCATGAACAACTTAAGTGGTTACGTCTGGCTGAAGACGTTAAACTTAGCGCTAGCAGGGAGGCAACCCTTGTACTTGCTGCATTTACTTTATTTATTTTATTTGATTTATTTTATTTTCGTTAGTTTTATTTTATTGTGTGCTAATTGCATGTTTATTTTATTTTATTTTATTATTTTTATTTTATTTGCATGAGTACTTATGCAGGACTAATATGCATAAAATAAGGTCGATGTCATTCTTATACATCAATCTAATATGCATAATGGCATTACCATTAATAAGGTTTGAAATGAAAATATAGTTATTTTATTAATAAATAATAAAATGTACAATAATCTCTCTAATCACGCGATATTTCATTTCCACATGTTTAGACTTGGAATGCGCCATTGGCTCCTTAGCCTGTGCAATGGCTCCGCTATTATCACAGTACAATAGGATCGAATTCATAATAATAGGCACAATGCCAAGTTATGTGATAAATTTTTTAATCCAGATAGTTTCTTTAGCAGCTTCTGAAGCCGCTATAAATTCTGCCTCTGTTGTGGAATCAGCTGTTGAGCCTTGCTTTGAACATCACCAACTAACCGCACCACCATTAAAGGTAAATATATATCCGGTTGTTGACTTTCTATCATCTGGATCTCCCTGAAATTCGGAGTCTGTATAACCCTTAATTTATAGCTCATCTTCTCCATATATGAGAAACTTATCCTTAGTACCCTTAAGATATTTCAGGATATGTTTCATGGCTATCCAATGAGCTTTATCCAAATCAAATTGATATCGGCAAGTCACATTGACGCTGAAATTGTTGTCAGGTCTCGAACATAACATATCATACATAATGCTTCCAATACAAGAAGCGATATGATAAGTTAGACATTCTAACTCTTTCTTCCTCAGTCTGAAGTTTCATTTTCTTCGAAAGATGTATGATGTATCGGAAAGGTATATTTACGCCTGCCTTGCAATTAGTAAAATCGTATATTTCTCTAATATTTTATCTATGTAAGCCAATTGCGACAACCCTATAAGCTTCATAACACTATCCCGATAGAGCCTTATACCCAGTATATAGGAAGCTCCACTCATGTCTTTCATGGATAAGTTCTTGCAAAGGTAGGCTTTCACACTTTGCATCAATTCTATATCATTCCCTATGATAATGATGTCGTCTACATACAAAACAAGGAATACTATCATGTTTCCACTAACTTTCTTATAAACATACAGTTCTTCCTCGTTCTTGATGAATCCAGATAATCTAATTATCTCATCAAAATGACGATTCCAGCTTCGGGATGCTTGTTTAAGTCCATAAATAGACATTTGGAACTTACAAACCATGTTTGAAGTCTCATTGGATAGGAAACCCTCCGTTTGTTCCAAATAGATATCCTCCTCAATGAATCCATTTAGGAAAACGGTTTTCACATCCATTTTCTATATCGGTATAATTTGCATGTTGAAATGCATTGTAGATTCGTGATTAAAGTAAATGCTCGGGAATATGTGTGAGAGGTTATCATATCTCGAATACAAGTTATGAGAACTCCAGCCGATGAGATCCGGTGTTGGTACCTAGCATCGTTGTAGAGGTCAAAGGTTTCAACTAAATATTTCAGTATAAGTTTTACAGTTCATGTAATATAATGTAGTGTCCATGCATAGTTCAAGCTGACTAAACCACTACAGGTTTGGGTTGGTCTTAGCTACGAGTTTGGGTGGTTTAATATGTTATGAGTTAATTTCGGTCTAATAGATGTGATGTCACTAGTATGTGAAGTATAGCTATAGTATGTCAGTATGGAACAAAGAGTAAGTAGGCAGTTGAAGGTTTCTAGATTAGTGTGTGAGAGATGTGAGATAAGTCAACATCAATGTCGTATAGATTACAATAAGTGAGTTATCAGAGTGTGATATACATATATGGTTGTCGTATGATGATCGGATTTATGAAGTTTGTGTGTACATATATGTATGTGTTTACTATTTGTGTTTTAGAGTTACTTAAGACGTGAGTTACTTACTGAACTTTACAGCTCACACATCAATAATTTGTTAATTTTATAGATTTGTGACAGACTATATGAGCTCATAGAGTTTCGATGAAGACTTTGAGGAAAACAGATCGCCCTAATTAGAGTCAAAGATGTTATAGATTTATTGTATAGTCCTGAGTCGAGTTATGGGTTTCACAACCCTAATTGTAAAAATTACACTATGTATTGTACATATGTGCTGAGCACGATATTGCATAGTTATGAGTTGAGTTGCGGGCCTGAGGCTGTCATGCATATTGGGTTGTGTATATTTGCATTATAGGTTATCCTGAGGTGCTGAATTAGATCCAGGTTACATGAATTTTAGCAGAGGTTATGCCGAAATTTTAGCAGAATCAGAGGCTTATGGAGATGGGCTCTCCATGTCTCTGTTCGGTTCCCTAAGAACAACCTAGGATCTATTAAGCATAAAATATGTGTGAATAAACTATGTAAGATTGCGGAAAAAATACGTACAAAGATCGGCAAGGTAGGATGTGTAGAGTTCAAAACTTTTCCTTCTTTGTTGGATGTGTTGGAAGCTTCGGAGCTTGAGATCGAGTTGCAAACTCTCGGGTGAGTCTCCCTATCACTTAATTTGCTCTCAAAGTGCTAGCTTTGCTTGAAATTTTGAAACAAAAATTTCCGCAAGTAGAGAGAGTATTCGGCAATTGAAGGAAAGAGATGAGAAGATGAATAGTTACCTTATACCACTTCTAAAGTTGACCACTTTAAATAAAATAAGTTGAGTGTTGGTGTAGGTTGAGTATAAAACAAGCAATCCAAGCCTTTTTCAACTAATACCAAATTCCATCACATGTCAAACATGTTGATGTAAGTTGGTGGGCCCCACTTGAATTCTAAATTTAAGTCGGACAATCCAACACGCAACTTCGCTCGGGCCCGGGTTCATTTAATTCCGAATTAATGAATTTTCCGTTGCGACTTAATTAAATCCAATTTAATTAAATATAATGCCTCGCAATATTATTATGAAAGTCGCTTACGAATTAATTCTAAATTAATTCTTTCGCGAGAATTAAAATCTAATTTTAATTCCGCATTGAAATCCGATTTCATTTAAAATATCTAATATATTATTTTAGCCCAATTAAATAAATTAAATAGTAAAATCTAATTCACAATTAAATTTATTTTACCGATTAATTCCAATTAATCGCGTTCTCTCTTCTCGACGAATTTAATCCCAGATAAATTCTCGAAGCAATTAATCCCAAAT
>SKCR01053681.1:0-30540 GCA_019454045.1 Zanthoxylum bungeanum | reverse complement strand
AGAAAGGGCGCGTTCGTGTAGCGTTCTAGTAAGCGTTCGAACGCGACTGCGATCTAAACGCGTATTTGACCTGCAAAACCCTAGCTTTTTACCCTACCTATAAATATAACACTATAGCCGCCATTCTCAGGAGTTGAAAGAGCTGAAACACTTTTCCCTTGAGCCAAATCTCTCAAAGCTTTCAACTCTCTTTGAATCCACCATTGAAGACTTCTTCATCTTCTTGTATTCTTCATTTTGGTAGTCGGAGTTCCGACGTTCAGAGGTGATACAATCTACTCAGAGACTTCAGAGGTTCTGAAGAAAACCGTGGGTCGCGGGCTTGAGGAGTTCCTTGAGTTCTTGCAGTATAGAGGTACTTGAGTCGGTGGAGTTGCCACTATAGGTCTTGACCATCGCTGTAAATTTTTCTCGATATAGTGGATTCGGGTGGTAGCCTATACCCGGAGTGGTTTTTTACTCGGAAGAGTTTTCCACTTCGTCACCAAAATTATTGTGTTGAATTTTGTGTGATTGATTTCATTTGCTGCTTTATTTATCGTTATTGTTTTTATATTTGCAGCATATTTTATTTATTTGTTATTGTGGTTGCCTGTTAATTTGCCTATTGCAATTCCATAGTAGCAGTAACATGACTTGTCCTGCTTATTGTTTATAATTCCGCATAGGGTCAGAACTTAGGATAACCCCGAATTTTCAGAAATTATGTAATATGCTTGGAATAATTTTGTAAGTGTTGGAAAATTATTTTATTAGCTTGGATTAATTTTCCAAGAGTTGGAAAATTAATTATTGTTTGGAATGATTTATCAAGAGTTGATAATGTTTTAAAGTGTGTTGAAAAATTTTATTTGAGCTTATGGTAATTATTTTAATGCATAAAAATTGGTAATGGTTTTTTAGTTCATTGAAATTTTTAAATTTGTAATTAAAAATTTTATTCACTACTATTGTAATTGCCAAAAAAAAAATATATATATATATTTTATTCGCTCGCAATCTGATATCGGGCGGGTTTCCGCTGCACTCGGGTTTTTCAACATAATGTTATTGTTTATTTACTCAAAATCTATGTCCAAAGCTGTGTGAAATTGTACAACTTTGCAAACAATCTTTTCAAAGACACAAGGGGCTATTCAAATTTTAAGTGGTTCAATAACTAAAATTGATGTTCATACTGCATACTTCTCATGATTAGCAGCAATTAGCAAATCAAATCAATTAGAATTGGTGAATTCTCATTACATACCTTTCCTGGGGTAATTAAGCCCTTATCCTCTGCATCTTTGATCATACTATATGCAATCCTGAATCTCAAATATCAAAAGTAGTAGCATCATACATCGGCAAAGAAAAATACAATCAATTAGTGATTTAAAGAAGAGTAGGTTGTTTTTACCTTTCTTTGACACTGGAGCAAGGTTCCATCATTTCAAGCTTGGCAGCGATACGGGCAACACAACCATCCACAACATTATTGAGATACACCATTGGTGTACTGCCTATTAACTGAACAAGCCCACATACTCCCACATCGTAAGCAAGATTTATTAAAGAGAAAAGGCAAGATCAAAAGCATAAGTTATTGTGAAGAAAATTACTTCTGTAACATCTTTCTTAATTGCACACTTGTCCTCCATCAAGCTACTTAATCAAACACTTTCAAGCCAACCTAGTATTACAAAAAAAGCACAAAATTCACAATCTCAATTCTCAATTCTCAATTAAGGAATCACTTCAATTAGGCCAGATTCATGAGAACCTATCTAATTGCTGAAAAGCCCTGAATGAAAAATCTCACATTGATAACCATAATTATAAACAGAGCAAAATACAGAGAAGAAGTGATCTCAGAAAGTTTTATTCCTATTCTCTCAGCCAAGAACCAATATGACATAAAATTTCAAGTACCCAGTGCTGTTTCTAACAAGAATTTCAAGCAGACAGTATTTGAAACACTAAAAATACAGAACTATAAGCAACTCTTCCACTCAATAAACACAGAATAAAAACAGAATTGTAAAAAACAGTCCAGAAATATCAAAAAGCAATATGCTTCTTCAATTTAAAGAAATAAGACTCAACCCAGTAAATTAGAGGGAAATTCCCAGAAGAAAGAAAAGTTGACTTGACCATTTACTAACCTGGTAATTTAACCTTTTTTCATTAGAGAAGGTGGTCAACGGTGAAGAGATATACAAGGCAAATGTACTCAGAAGAAAACAAACAAGAAAAACTAAATTTTTTATATAGAAAGTGGCGGTTTTCTGGTTAGGCTTTTACAAGATTGTCCTCGGTTCTAAATGGGAACTTGGAACTTCTCTCACCTTTATCTTATTTTCTTGGTTCACACCACACTTTTTTTTAAATCGTTGGAAATTCTGCTGTCAAATCATCCATTTTGAACTTAAGCGAAGCAAGTAAAACTTCCTATTGTCCCAAATTCTTACGAGAATCGCACTCATTGAATTCGAACTCAGGACGCCATGGTTACGTCGGAATTAACACAATGAATGAATTGACACCATTAAAGACAAGGTCTTTGAGTGATAAAATTTTCAGCAAAACTTGTTACTTCATTCTCCAAAGTCAGCCTAGGCCCATTCTGTCAATTCTCAACTGCAAGGATACCACGTAACTGTTTTGTTTTATTCTAACGATCACGATCCATTATTTTCTCGAGATGATGCAATAATGGAGTAACAGCAACAACTAACAAGTATCTAAATTATTGAGATATTTTACTTGGCTTTGACATTGCATTACAGGCTCATTGATGTAAAATACTTGGAATTAGGATACTTCATATGAACTAGTTCACTCCTTTCAGTTGTTTCAAATTTTTTCTTAGACTATCCCACATTGAGAGAGAGCAAGTTGAGGTGAAATCTGTCACTGCAATAAATAGGGAACTAAAAGGAACGCTAGAACATACTTACCTGGACGGGGTCAATGGACGATCATGAAGGTTCATGGCCTAGGTTGGTGGCCTCCATTGCACTTGGGAGGCGCCCCAGTCTAAGGTCAGCTCAAAGTGGCTGAGCCTACGTCATAATTTGTGACAGTGGGGGCCTGCGTTCGCGCGGCCCCTTCCAATTAACATCAAATTTAAATTATAATAACACGTTGAAGTGGAATGTTTCTGATACAAAATGACGAGCTAAATTATTGATCTGTATTTGCATATATAACCAACTTGATTATTATTGCAGTAAATAAAAAAAAAAACAAACGTTGCACGTCCTTGAGACGAAACCTTTTAATACAGCAAACCAACATTAGGGTTGCCTCATTACCAGATGTTTTTTCAGGAATCAAACCTAGAATAGTCTTCTATTGTTCCAAATGTTATAATATTTTATTCTAACCTTAATTATGAGCTTCTATTAATTGTGAGTTGTGTTTTAATAAAATGTTAAGATAATTAATTTTATAATAGAAATTGTAAAGTCTAATTATCTGATCTAATAAAGTGGGTTGGATTCTATATTAATTGATGTGTGGAAATTAGAGTGAACTTTGAATTTATTATGAGCTTTTGATGGATGAATCTATTACACTCCATAAATTAACGAGTTAAGATCTCTAGCTTAGTTAATAAGCTTCTATTATTCTAATCTCAAGCTAAGCTTCTATTATTCTAATCTCAAGCTTTATGTCTCACTCATTATCATTAATATGATAATTATTATTAATGACAAAAGCTTCTTGAACATGTTTTGCATAATTGAGATGTGATGTATGCTGACTAGCTTTACGCCTCAATTATGCCTATATAATTCATTTATAAACGAATGAAATGTAGAGAAAGCATACTGCCGAGAGCAATAGAGAGAGAGAGAGAGAAAGCATAAGCTTTCATAAAACATAAGCTTTCATAAAGCACAAGACAAAGAAATAAGGAACCTTAAGAAGATAGTAAACTTCTCACCATCATTCAAGAAGAATGAGAGTAGAATGTGATATTCTCAGTGTAAATTGTCAACAGATCTGTCAATTTTTTCCATTTCTAAATTAGGTACACTTTCTGAATCATTCGATTAATTCTTTTAATTGTATTATAAGCTCGTGTAAAAAGTCTTGTTACAAAATAAATTCTAACATGTGGTATAAGAGCTACAAGAACACAATATTAGAATCAATGGATTTTTCATAAAATTAACAAAAATCTGATAAATTTTTCTATATGATTTTTTGTTAGATCCATATTTATTTTGATCTGTTAATGGTTGTTATTAGTTGATACAATTTTTAAGTACATAATGTTTATTGGATTAATTATTAAATCAGATCGGTGAATTTTGGGACTTATGAAATACTGAAATTTTGGTGAAAAGAAGTATGGATATGAAATTGGGGAGAAGATTGCTTTTGTTGAAATGAAAAGCAAACAATAGCCTTTTCTTTTTAAAAAAAGCAAAATTGTTTTTCGTTATTGGAGAGATAAAAGCAAATTTGCTAAATTATTGATTTTGATTTAAAGAAGAAAAAAATGTTGATTATTAGTTAACTCACTCTGCTTGCATGTTAGAAGATATTAAGTAACTATTACATAATTAATTAAAATTAAAGACAACTTTAAATATTACAACTAATGCTAGATACTTGATACTTATGTACTAATGGAGGTAATACATAGCATAATAAAAGGCCCAATCAAATGTCAAAAACCCAACAAGCAAGTTCAATAAAAACTATATTGGGCAAGCTAAAACCAAAGGATTTCAAAGGCAATTTGGTCAATCACATTTTCTGGGAATGGAAATACATCCTTCGGTTTTCGATAGAACTTCCCTCACCTTTATCTTATTTTGACAATTTGGTCGATCACATTTTCTGGGAATTAACACTCACTGTGAGTCAATTACATATCAATGAAGATTCAAACTTTTGGGGGGTAAAATTGCCAGTTGGTTCGCTCGTAATCTATGGATTCTGACACTAACAAATCCCAAATCGCATAGGTTTGTCAGCACAGCTCTGACAATAGATATAAATAAGAGACTTGAATGGGGGTCGATGGGCGATCATGAAAGCTCATGGCTTAGGTTGGTGGCCTCCATTGCACTTCGGAGGCGCACCCACCTGAGCCTACGTCATAATTTGTGGCAGTGGGGGCTTGCGTTCGCGCGGTAATGGCACTTGGAAAAATCACCTGTACAAGAACTTGAAGAAACGGGCATAGTTAATGTAGTTTAGTGTAAGAGTTCAAATTGGACAATATATAATCTAAACTGACCAAATTGTAAGTAACGAAAGTGTGGAATTAAGGACTCAATCACTGATGCAGAGGTGGCATTCGTATGCTGAGCTGCCTGCTGGTTGCTGTAATGACTTGGTGTTGACGAGTTGGCCAAGAGTGGCTGTTAAAATCTGCCAAGTGGACCAGGAGCATGTGTCTTGGTGACCGTAAAAGAATCAGCTGAGAATTCAACTAAATTCTGTTTGCCAGTCAAGTATAAAGGCATTTGTAAAGCTGATTTCTGGGCATCTTGTTCATTGGCTATCAGAGAGCACAGAGAGAGTTATCTAGAGATCTTTGTTTCCTTGTAAAGAGTTACATCTCTATTGCAATTTTAATTCTCCATTGTTGATAATAAGGATCTCTGAAGCTTGTTATGCCTGTGGATGTAGGCTTATGCCGAACCACGTATTCTGTGTTGTTCTGGGCTTAACAGTCCTGTTCTTGATTCTCTGTGTTACCTTTAATCTCTTTCTTGCAATCTTTACTTTGATAGTTAGCTAGTTTGTGATATTCTGAGAGAGATTGGTGAGGTTTTGTTTGTTATCCAATGTACAATTTACCCCAGAAAGTGAAATATAATATAATTTCTAAATATATAAAATTGAATTTACGAGTTTCCCAGCATTTTCAGGCCTTTTTGCTAACTGTATAGCTGCTGCTGCATCAGAAGATATTGCCACCTGCAAAGAATTATCATACTATGAACACCAGAAGGGAAAACCGGAAAAGGACTAAGATAGAATATGTTAGATATGGAGCATAATAACTTAAAGCAATCTTTAAATTTGTGAGTCAACATACCAGAAAACTTTCTTTACGGGCAAGCAACTGTGCGGTTTCAATAGCTTCCTCACTTGATACCTGGAAAGAATTACAGTGGCAGTGTAATCAGTTAAGAGAGTCAAACTTGCCGGAGCCTGATTCATTTGTTTATCTTGATCCTGCCAAAACTATAGGCATAAATGTGGCACTGGAAGATTAATTTTACATGCCAATTAGAAAGTAAATAGCATGGTTGTAAGACTCACCGTAAGAATTTCATCAAGTTATGTCAACTTCCAAAACACCAGAACCAATACCTTGGATCAGATGCTTTCCTATAACATGAAAGGATATATTTGCTCATATCAGTAAAGTTTAAAAGAAGATCAGTAAATGTCAAAACCCAATAGACAAGTCCAGTAAAACTAAATTAGGCAAGCAATAACAAAAAAAAATACCAAGAGGCAATATGCTATGCTTCAACTTAGAGAAAAAAGTCTAACAACCAACAAATAAAAGTTTTATGCCACATAAGATTAGTGCAGTTTTTTTTTTAATCAAAAGGGAAATCTGCTGAAGAAAGAAGATTCTACTAGACCATTGTACTAACCCTTTATCTTATTTTGAATTTGGTCAATCACAATTTCTGTGAATTAACACTCACTGGGAGTCACATCAAGAAAGACTCAAAACTTTTGAAGGGTAAAACTGTCAACAAAATTTCATACATATTGCTTCATTCTCCATGGTCAGCCTGGCTCCTCGCTCTGTTTAATTCCTAACAAGCATGAAGGAGCAGGACAACACCGGCTACATCTTTCTTTCCTCTTTAGTTCATGAATAAAATTCCTTTTTCTTTTTAAATTTTTTTTTAATGATGCCAATGAATTTACCTACAAGTAACGAGTATTTGAAATGCAATGGCGCTTACACATAACAAGTATTTGAAATGTAATACTTGACCGAGTTTGAAAGATATCAGTTGACTTTCACATTGCAACTTAGTTATAAAACTTATAATCTGGCAATGCTTCATATTAATCGAATGATTATTGCTTTACTCACATCATAAGCATATAGCTCGAAATATGAAAGGAAAAAAAAAACTGCTTTCACAATCTCTAAATGATAGAAATGAATTGATGCTTCTATGTTCATTATGTGTAACCTCTACACAACACACCAGTTTGGCTCATTCGTAATCTATGGATTCTCTCTGACAAATCCCACATCGGATAGGTACGGTAGTATAGCTCTGACAATAGATATAAATAAGGAATGCAAAGCAACCGAAAAACATACTTACCTGGACGGGGTCAATGGGCGATCATGAAGGTCCATGGCCTAGGTTGGTGGCTTCCATTGCACTTAGGAGGTGCACCCACCTAAGGTCAGTCCACAGTGGCTGAGCCTACGTCATAATTTGTGGCAGTGGGGGCCTGCGTTCGCGCGGCCCCTCCCCAATTAGATAATTAAAATTTTGCTTTTAGTCAAGATTTGTACATTGGCTCAAATATAATCTTACATTGTTCTTTTGTAACGAAAGGCTTAATAAATTTTTAATTTGAATCATACCCATGATCTACAATGGAATTGAGGCATCACAGTTTCAGAAAACATAGCTTTTCTTATGTGAAAAGCTATGTATGCAACTCTATACATGGATCCAATTTGATTTGTATATTCTATTCTTCAATGGCATTTGGTCAAGATTATGTAGATGAAGAAGTGCCTGTCTATATCAAAATGTACCATTAGCAATTCTGAGGTAATAATTTATCATAACTTTGTTTACAAAAGCAAGAAAATTTGAGATGTATTGACAACACATTGCTAGATTAGCAGAAAGCTTTCTAAAATTGCACTCAATTTTCAATTTTGATTCGGATCAGTGCTCTACAATGGAAGCAATCATAGTTTCAGAAAACATAAGTAGGCTTATGTGAAAAGCTGTGCAATTCTTCACAATGATCAAATTTGATTTGAATATTCTCAAGGTACCACTTATTCTAGTGACAAACCGTCACTGACAGAGCTTGGCACCTGGATATAAAACTTGCCTTTAGACAGACTAACTGTAGTACCAAAAGGGGAAGGAGAAAAAAAAAATAAAGAAATGCTTGGATTCCAGTGAAAAATAATGAATTTTATTAGAACAATGGCAAAAAAGCCAGAATCCAGTCCAATGTAATTAAAAAATAAACTGCAACAATTTTTTAACCTTCCATCAATCAAACCTTAACTAAATTAAGCTATCATTTCTAGTGATGTTTAGAAATACAACACTTGGATGTTATGTATACTACTTTCTAAACTGGAGTGACACTTAATGCCATGGCCACGTTTTCTGCTACATGCCTTATGGAGTCAAACAGTTCTGTGGATAGATAACGTTCTCCGGCACTTGGAAAAATCACATATACAAGAACCCGAAGAAATGGCATAGCTAATGTGGTTTAGTGTAAGAGTACAAACTGGACAATAAATCATCTAAACTGACCAAATTGAAAGTGAAATATAATATGATTTCTAAATATGTTACGGCTAACTTATAACGATGAGTTTCCCAGCATTTTCAGCCCTTTTCGCTAACTGTATAGCAGCTGCTGCTGCAACACCAGAAGATATTCCCACCTGCAAAGAATTATCCTATTATTAACACCAAAAGGGAAAACAGGAAAAGGACTAAGATAGAATATGTTGGATATGGAGCATAATAACTTAAAACAATCTTTAAATTTGTGAGTTAACATACCAGCAAACCTTCTTTACGGGTGAGCAAACTGAGCAGTTTCAATAGCTTCCTAGCTTGATACCTGAAATGAATTACAGTGGCAGTGTAATCAATAATCAGTAAAGAGAATCTAACTTTTGCCGAAACTAATTCATTTGTTTAGCTTGATCCTACCAAAACTATAGGCATAAATGTGGCACTGGAAGATTAATTTCACATGCCAATTAGAAAGTAAATAGCATGGTTTTAAAACTTGCTGCGAGAACTTCGTCAAGTATGTCAACTTCCAAAACAGGAGGGATGATACCAGCACCAATACCTTGGATCAGATGCTTTCCTATAACATGCAAGGATATTACTCATATCAGTAAAGCTCAAAAGAAAATCAATTCAGCAACCTGAATATGCAGATAATGTCAATGTAAAGTAATCAACACAAGACTCGTTCAACCACTCAGTTAAAGAACAAAGGGATGTAAAACTGGGAAAAAAATCCATTCGAGATTGCACTTTCAGACGGTTATACACCATATACCTAAATGTAAACATAAGAAAGCAAGAATTAGCATAAATAATCATCAGGATATTTGTCTCTCAAACTCTCTCCCTCACTCGACCAAGCACTCTCAAAACATACTCAACCTTAATACTTGGATTCTTCTCTTTAAGGAATCTTCCAGTGCCAGTCACAGTACCTCCAGTCCCTATCCCAGCAATAGAGGCATCAACTTTCCCTTCCGAGTCCTTCCATATCTCGGGGCCTGTGGTCTCATAAAGAATCTACACGTCATAACAAAAAGATTCAGTAAACCCTTCTAACACCAATCTACATTACCCCATAAGAACCATGAGAATACCTGAGGGTCAGCTGGATTGTCAAATTGCTGAAGCAAATAACCATTGGGTGTTTTGTTTAGTATCTCTTCACCCCTTTTAAGAATATCCCCTTAAATCCCCCAGCTTGATTGACAAGATAGATTTCAGCTCCCAGAGCTCTAAGAACAATTCTTCTCTCGATACTAGCTACTGATGGCATTACAATTATAACTTTATAACCCCTCACTGCTGCAATGAAGGCCAATCCTATGCTGGTGTTACCACTTGTAATCTCAATCAGGACAGACTTTAAACACATCCAGAAGGGAATTTTGTTAATTCAGGAGTTCAACAAATTCAATTAAAGTTATCGTTTATATACTGAAAGCCTAAAAAATCAACATTAAAAAAAGAAGAATTTTGATTGCATACTTTTCCTGGCATAATTAATCCCTTATCCTCTATGTCTTTGATCACACTAAACGCAATCCTGCATGCCAAACAATACAAACCAAATTAGCATGGTGATACAGAGAAAAATAAAATCAATTAATGATTAAAAGAAGAGGATTAATAAATTCGTATACCTTTCTTTGACACTGGAGCAAGGTTCCATCATTTCTAGCCTGGCAGCAATACGAACCACACAACCATCCACAACATTGTTGAGATACACCATTGGCGTATTTCCTATAAACAGAACAAGTTCACACACATCACTTTTGTTAGCAAGTTATAGGAGTCAAACAGAAAATGCAAGAAAGATAGAAGAAGTCATTGCAAAGAAAAGTACTTCCGTAGCATCTTTCTTTATTGCACACTTGTCTCTGTCATCCATGGGAGAAAATCTTCTATGCAACAGTGGTACCACGTCATCCATGTAACAAGTCAATCATCCACTGACACGCGTGCTAAAAAATTAAAAAACAACTAAAAATTATGTGAAGAAACTCTACATGTTATTTTTTAATTCGCTTGTGGTACCACGTCACCTATACCACTATTGCACCAAAGAATCTCTCACAACACTATCAAATATCAGGCAGCCAAACTAACATGTGCCACCAAAAAAACAGAGATGTTTGAACATAGATAGCACTTCCTCAAGATCAATATTTAACAAATATATTAGGAAAAAAAAAAAACATAGAAGCAAACTCAGAAGGGCAGTTTCTTTTGCCATTGGCCTTTTAAGAAAAATTAAAAGCAATTTGTTTTGTCAGAAGTAACATAATAACACAATGCTCAAAGGAGGGGTGGTCCTAGGAAAAGCCCACACAAACAGTTGGCTGGAGCTCTAAATTTGGGCCAAAATTACTGGACTCAAATATAAGAAAAATAAATATCCATTGCAACAAAAGAAGCAAAAAAAATCTCTCTATTATCGATAAGGGTTGCATACTTTAAAAACTCATTTAGAACCACCCTTAACTAAAGTCAAAACTGAAAACACCCTAAACCATAGTACATAAGCAATATGTTTCAGCCAAAAACAACTAACAGCTAACAAATAAGAGCAATTTACCCATAATGAGGAGAAGAAGATGTATATGACTAGACAATTGTACTAACCTGGTAATGAGACATTTTCCTTCACAGAACAAAATTATTAGGGATGAGATATATTATATACTAAGTTAATATCTTGGAATTTGTACTGTGACATTGTTGAAAAATCAAAGCTATTTAGCTGTACAATTATCAACAAAATTGGTACATATTACTTCATTCTCCATGGTCAATGTAGATTACTTGTTTTATTTAATTTCATAATCAATTAGAAGTCCAATACATTATGCTTATTGTATATCAAGCACAAAGTGGAACATGGTAATCACAACGGCTGTATGTTGTCTTTCTTCTGTTTTCATGCATACCATACTTCTAGAGATTGAGAAAAAATTATATGAGCGGATTTAATGTACCCAACCAATAGATACATGACATGTGTTAATCAATAATTTTCTCTCATCGTTATTATTCGTTAATTTCGAATTTAATGTATATATGTCAAAATATTAGTGGACATACGTACCACATCATCCGTACGTCTATCCCGCATAAGTCTTTCTCTGAGATGATGCCATAATGGAGTAATAACGTGGACCAAAATATATTCAAATGCCATTAAAACTGCAGAATGCATGCAATGCCATTGACATTGACAGAGAAGATATCACTTGAGCTCAGTTTGGTATCTGATGTGATCCAGAATGAGCTCTGTTTGTTGGGCCAAGTTAACTTGAAGTTGTGGCTGATTGCATGACTTGGTCAAATTGGTGTATTTGGGCCATTTTGGTGGATTTGGAAGATTCCTTGGGTTCTGGAGTTTGGTCCATGCATGAGACATTATGTGAAGGCTTTATTATGTCTAAAGCAATATTGGAATGGGTCTAGGATGTGCATAGGCTGCCTTGATTGATTTTGGGCTTTATTTCCGAATGGTGCATTAGCAGTTGCGGGATTTACGCAGTCTTCGTATTTTGGACATAACTTTCTCGTCCGATGTCCGATTTGGTGATTCAAGTTGTATTGAAAAGAGAACTCGTAGCTCTACAACTTTGAAGTTTTCATCAAAGTCCAGTTCGGATTCCTTCATGGTCTAAATGAGGACGCAATGTATCCCTATAGTTTTTATATTTTATATTTTTTTTAAGTTATGTGTTGTTTAAGTGTGGGCTGAACATTAATTAAATTAAAAAGCCCATGGACGAAATTTTCAAGTATTTTATTAGGGTTTTATTATATTTTGGTAGAATTAGGGTTAGCCACCTATTTAAATGGGCATTATTCATTGTAATGGATAATTAACCAATAATATATCTTTTTTACAAAACAAATTGACTTGTGTCATCTTGAGGGGTGGATTCTTCCTTGGTTTTACGGAACAAAAGCTTATCAACGTGTGGCAAGCGTTGTGGCGCTGTATCGCTGTTCAGGATTCTCCAAAGAAATAAAGAAAGGTTTTTAAGGGCAATGTTCCTTAAGGGTTGGACTTGATCTTGGAAGGATTTTGTTCTTACAAAATCAAGATTCGCGGTTCTTGGGGCTTAGAACACGTGGAGTGGTTTGCTTGGCTTTATTCCAGGCAGGTTTCTATCAGTATCGCTTTTATAAGTTCTTTTAATATGATTTTAAGTAATCCTCGGTGACAGCACATGGGCCTGGACTTAAAAACCGTCTTTAGACAAATCCACTTGCACCAGAGAGAGGAGGCGAATAGGGGGGATAAAAAAGTATTCTTACGCTAGAAAATAATGAATTTTATTAGAACAGAGCCGCAATCTGAAGTGGTCCGGATGTAGGACACAGGACCTGACGACGCTGTTCTAGGCTCGCGGCCTAGTTGGGAAGTACGAAATAACATGGAGTCGCCACCCGGTGTGAACCGGGACAAAGATTTAAGGCCGCACTCACCCCTCGCAAGGGAAGACCTCAAACCGTTGGGTTCGGAATGGTCCCTTACTTATGTCACTTGTGATGATATAATTTGTGCAATGAATTAACCAAGTCTACTCAATAATCATGCTCAAGGGTACTTAAATCTAACATGCTTTCATCCAAATAACTCTACGCAATGTAACACAATGAGCATATTGAACCATTAAATCAACATGTATAAATCATTATCCAAACACATCATAAACTAAGAACATGCGTAATGAACAACCTAAACATGCTTTAACAAATAAATAACAAACTAAATTAAACCATGCTTTAAATAATAAACAAATAACCTAAAGACTAGAACATGCTCAAATACAAATTTGGATGAGACGAGATATGTGTATCTTTAGTAGTACGTGGCATTGTATCCCGAGTGCAGACCATACTACCGTCCATTCGGAATCGGCTATGGAATTTACGTCCGGGTTTCCATCCGATATACCACAAAAGGGAACACACATCCCGCTCATCCAACAATCACATCATGCCTCAAACGACTCTCATGCAATAATATTTTAAAATAAATAAAAATAAAACGAAAAAAGGTTTGAAAGGTACCCTCAGGTCTAACCTTTTAAGTCGTCTTCCGGACTCGCGTTTACAACCGTCGGAAGAGCTATCACTCCGCAACTTTTCTGGTTCACTTGTTTAGCGTCTTAACTTGTTGTTCCACTGTTTTCCCCGCTGTTTTCACTCCGTTTTGCTGCTATTTCCTCGCGGTTTTCTGGTCACTGTTCAGGTGTGTTTGTTCACTGTTTGGGGGCTGTTGTGAGTGATCCGTGAGGGCTGTTTAGTTGGCCATTAACATGGCTATCAAGAGTGATGCGTTGAAGGGCTGACTTCGCGTGGATTGAGGTTTATTGCATGAGCTGTTGGCGTGAGGTAGGCAGTGTGTTGAAGAGGGTGAATGTGGCGTATGAGTTGTTTTGTTGGCTGTGTCGAGTGCTTGAAGGCTTGGTGTTGAAGGACTTTATGGTGCGTGGAGTAGGTTGGTGAAGGCAAAGGGGCAGTGAGTGGCGTGAAGATGGTTTATGGTGCTGTTAGGGTTTGTCCTTGTTTTTTTTGTTTTTGTTTATTCAATGGCCGTGTCTTGTCCCTTAGGGTGTTGGTTTAGTGTGTGTTTTATAGTTGTCAATTAGGGTTTGCATGGATAGAGATTTGTAATATCTAATTAGTGTCACAAAAGGAAAATATATATTTGATTGGGGGACAAATTTAGGCTAATTAGGAATGTAGTATATTTAGTTTGTGTTGATTAGGCATACAATATTTTAAGTTATGAATAATATATTTGTTGATTGATTTTAATTAGGCATGCAATTTCTTTAATTTGGGTAAGTATTTTTATTATTTTGGTAGGTGATTATTTAGATTTTATTTGTTTTATTTAATTTGGTATATGACTTAATTTAATTATTCTATTTAATTTGGTATATTGTTTAATTAATATTTAATTTGTTTATTTAATTTGAATTGGAATTAATTTAATTAGAATTTAATTTAATTAATTTAATTGGTTTGTGATTTTTAGATTTAACATTTAATTTAATTAGTTATTTAATTTCAACTTAATCATTATAATTTAATTTGTGAAATGTGTTTTAAATGTTTTAATTATTATTGGTTTGTGACATATATTAATAATTTCTTTGGATGTGATTTAATGGGCTTGGGCTAATATTAAGTTTTAAAACGGAGATCCAACAACGAACCCGAAGCTAAACACGTGAACTAAATCCGAAAAAACCGTCAATTCTTGACTCTTCCCTTCCGACGTCCGTTTCCCGCGATTTCCGCGACTTAAAAGATAGTGCCTCCAAATGAGGCTCATCATCGGGTTTCACATGCAAAAATGCAATGCCTACACCGGAGAAGAGTCGACACAAGCGAAATCTAGAAAAAAAAATCATTTTTTACTGTAAAATATGACTTAAATTTTTTTATGTTTTATCGAATAGCCCCATTTTAAGAACTCGTATAGGGCCTTATAAAATTTAAAGGAAATCAGGGCCGTCCCTGGCCATAAGCCATTTCAGTATAGTTATTAATACAAGCTGCAAATTCCATCAAATCAAATCTGAACTAAACTAAGCTGTCATTTCTTGTTCAAGGTCTACAATACAAAACACACATGGTTGTTTATCCTACAAGTTGGAAAATTATTTAACCTTACAAAATTGTTAGTAAAGAAAGTGAAAATATAATAAGATTGCTAAATATGTGAAATCAAACTTAAAGGCTACAGCAATGAGTTTCCCAGCACTTTCAGGCTTCTTGCTAACTGTATAGCAGCAGCAGCAGCAGCAGCAGAAGATATTCCCACCTGCAAAGAATTATCCTGCTATTAACCCCAAAAGGGAAAAGGCCTAGGATACAATTCGTCGGATATAGTAAAGATAGAGCTTAAGAACTTAAAGCAATCTTTAAAATTGCAAACAAACCAGCAAACCTTCTTTACGCGCAAGCAGCTTAGCAGTTTCGATTGCATCCTCACTTGATACCTGGAAAGAAGTTTAGAAGCAGTGTAATCAGTGAAAGAGAATCTCACTTTTGCCAGAGCCTAATTTGTTCGTTTATCTTGATCCTACCAATATGAATGACAAGAAATACAATAGGCATAAATGTAGAACTTGAAGATTAATTTGACATGCCAAATCAAAGTAAATGACAAACAATATGGTTTTAAGACTTACTGTAAGAACTTCGTCAAGTATGCTAACATCAAAACACAGGAGGGATCATACCATTACCAATACCATGGATCAGATGCTTTCCTATAACGTGCAAAGATTTTGATCATCTCAGAAAATTTTAAAAGAAAATCAATTCTGCAACCTTATTATACAGATACTGTCAACTTGTGCAAGCATTCAGCTTTAAACTAAAAAATAAAATCTTTCAAATGTGAGAATAAGCAACTATGCATATACTTACGCAAGGCACATCACCATCATCTATCAATTCCAAAGAACAAAGAGAAAGAAAAACAGAACTCACCATATAATACCTAGAGCATAAATAATCATCAAAACATTTCTGAAATCTATCACACTCTCACTAACTCACCCACGCGCACAAAATATACTCAACCTTAATATTTGGATTCTACTCTTTAAGGAATCTTCCAGCACCGGTCACAGTACCTCCAGTCCCTATTCCGGCAATAAAGGCATCAACTTTCCCTCCGGAATCCTTCCATATCTCTGGCCGGTGGTCTCATAATGATTCTAGACATAACATAACAAATAGATTCACAAACTCTTCAAATTACCAATCTACCTTACCATGAGAATACCTTAGGATTGGCAGGATTGTCAATTTGCTTGAGAAAATAACCATTGGGTGTTTTGCTTAGTATCTCCTCACACTTTTTAAGAATATCCTCATTGCTCCAACTGGATTGAAAAGATAAATTTCAGCTCCGAGAGCTCTAAGCACAATTCTGTTTATGATATTAGATGTCAAAGGCCTTACAATGATAACTTCGTAACCCTTCACAGCTGCAATGGAAGCCAATCCAGTGCCAGTATTACCACTCGAAACCTCAAGAGGACAGGCTATACATATATCCAGAAGAAAATTTTGTTAGTTACTGAAAATCTAACAAGTCTGGCATTCAAAATGGCGAATTTTGATCGCATACCTTTCCTGGCGTAATTAAGCCCTTATCCTCTGCATCTTTGATCATACTAAATGCAATCCTTCTGGTCAAAGCAAAATACAATTAATTAATGATAAAAAGAAAATGAATAATTTGTATACCTTTCTTTGACACTACAGCAAGGCTCCATCATTTCTAACTTGGCAGCAATAAGGGCTACACAACCATCGACAACATTTTTGAGATACACCATTGGCGTATTGCCTATTAACTGAACAAGTTCACACACAAACACACACTTTGTAGTCAAATATAAAAGGCAAGACAGAAAGTATAAGTTATAGTAAAGAAAATGACTTCAGTAACATCCTTCTTAAATCGAACACTTGCCAGTATCCTCCATGTAGCTAATTCTTCAAGAACTATCAAATATTAAGCAGCCATCCTAGCAAACGTCACAACAACAGAGATGTTTGAACAGAGATAGCACTTCATCAAGATCAAGATTTGAAGCCTGTTTGGGAGTGTGCTTATAAAAAATATTTTTAATATTCACAAGATTAAAATTATTTGACGATCTCTTGATAATAGGTTTAAGAAAGCTAGTTAAGTATCACCCTTAACAAAAAATAGACAGTACCTATTATCAAACTCAAGAGTGGCAGTATTCTTTTACCATCGCTCAGTTAAGAAAAAATCAAGGCAATTTGATTTGTCAAAAGTAACACAATGATCAAAGGAGCTAACCAAAGTCAAAACACCATAAATCCCCTTAAGAGAAAGAACAAATTCACAAAATTACAATCACAGTTAGAAACAAAAATTGTTGAAAAAAACAAAAGCAATATTTTTCAACCAAAAAACAACAAAGTAACAGCTAATAAATAAGAGTGAGAAGAAGAAGATATGACTAGACAATTGTACTAACCTGGTAATGAAATTTTTTGTTTCTCAGTATAATCTTTTTTTTTTTTAAATGGAAGAGCTATATGATATACTAGGTTAATATCTAGGAATTTGGCACTGTGACACCGTTGAAGAATCAAAGTCTTTTTGGTGGTAAAACTGTCAACATAATTGTTTTATTTTATTTTTATTATCAATTACTCCATTCTCCATAATGAGCCTAGCTTAAGTGTGATCCATGTCACATGATCAAAGTGGAAACATGACTCACGACGGCTACATCTTTGATTTATTCTATTTTCGTGCATACTGTTCTTTATGAGACAATACCATAATGGAGTAACATGGATCACAATTAGGCCTGTTTGGGATTGCGATTAAAACGTCAATTTAGATTATAGTTGTTGATGGTGTTTTTCGGGCACTATGTTATTTAAACACACGACAGGGGTAAAAGGGGTAACTCCATTGATCGAGACCGTTAAAGCCGACCCGACAACTTGACGGTAAGAGGCCGAGCACTTTATACTAAATGGCCGAGCACTTGAGATCGGATGACCGAGCATTATCAAATCGACAACGGCATTCTCAGTTCAAATGGCTATCATGACCGACCTCATGAAGACCGAGCACATGATGAGGCGTGCTCAGGAAGATAAAGCATCCTATTCTTGCGGAAAAGGGATAAGTTGTCCTACTTTAATGGGGTAAAGTAATAACTTAATATCCTAATAGGATAAAGGAAGTAAATGTAGTTTTGATTAGGAATCCTTATGGGAAAAGGGAATAGTTTTGACTAGGAATCCTGATAGGAAAAGGAGACCATCTCCAATTGGGAATTCTTGTACAAATAGGAATCTGGCTTCTTCTTCACCATTATAAATAGGAGGGTAAAGTGAGTGTAGAAGACAAGTTGAAGGCATCATCTGAAAATCATCACAAGAGTGAAGATTAGAGTCATAAAAGTTCCAATTTGTAAGAGCCAAGGAGAGGCCTGAGAGGTGCATTTGAGTAATAAAAAGTATCGCCCTGTTCTTGTCCGTGGACGTAGGTCGGATCCAAAATCCACCGAACCACGTTAAATCACCTTGTCTGATTGGCGTATTTTCTTGTTTTCCGCTAAGTTTGCTTTTGGTTCCCTATAACCAAACAAATTCACAGTTGAAGGAGGATTCCCTCGGAGGTGATATTCCTATATTACCCTGAGACCAAAATCCACCGTCAACAGTTGGCGCCGTCTGTGGGGAACTCTACGAAAAGCAACTCGCGTAATAAGACAAATGGCGGAAGGCGGAAACCAACAATCATCAGGGGGCTCGGCTGCGGACTGGATGGAAAAGATCGAGGAAAACCTTAGGAAGGAAAGGGAGGAAAACCAAACTCTACTAAAAACCATAGTAGACCGGTTGGAAAGGATGGAAGGAGCACGCGACGGAAAATTCGAGGCCGGGACTAGCCGGCGAAGGAGTGAGATAGCGGAAGGAAAGAGAATTGTTGATACAAGCGAAGACGACAGACCTCAAAGGAGGGAACCCTACAGGGTGAGATCCGTGGTAGTACAAAGGGATTCCCAAACCGAGGACACATGGGAGGAGGAAGATGACAAATCATCACCAGATCCCTCCTACGATAGCCCTCACAGTACCCGGAGGAGAGGAAAAGAACATACCGAAGAGGTGCAGGACGACGCCGACCCTGAGAAACGCCGCTCCCAAGATAGCAGAAAGAAAAGAAACCTCAGAGGGCGGCATGGAACCAGGGACAGCGGTATGAAATCTTGGTTACGGGAGGAGCTGGTCAAATGGGGAGTATACCCCAACGCAAACAGAGGGGATATCCAGGACGTCAAAGATGAGTCCCCCCTCACGGAGGAAATAAAATCGGAGAAATTCCCGAAGAGATTTAACATGCCGACCATGACACCGTACAAGGGCCATACCGACCCTAAAACCCACATTGAAAGTTTCACCCTGCTGATGGAGGTGCAAGGGGTAACAGGGGACGCCATCTGCAAAGTGTTCCCCCTAACTCTGGCCGGACCAGCCATTCTATGGTACAGGAGCTTAGCCCCAAGAAGCATCAGCAGCTTCACACAACTGAAGAAGTCATTCATACGACACTTCAAGGGGGCTTGTGTCCCCAGAAAGACGATTGGAGAACTCCGGCTCATGAAGCAAGGAGACGATGAACCTCTGAAGATATTTATTGAAAGGTACCATAATATGGTACTCGAAGTCGGAGGGTATGAATCCCCTGAAGCCCTGGAAAGCTTGAAAGGAGCCTTGAGGGTCGGAAGACTCTGGACCTACCTAAGGATCCAGGACACCCCGGACTACGCCACCGCCCTGGAGGTGGCCCGGAAATTCGTTTCGTTAGAGAACGAAGAGAAAGTGTCCCAGAAAGGGAACAACATCAGGGATAGAACCACAAGGGAGGGCGCCCAACGCCGAACAGAAAAAGAATCCAGAAGACCACCCCCGAAACACAAAGAATTCAAGCCACTGCACCGGGACAATCAAGAGAGAAGAGCGCCGACCCAAGTAAACCACGTGGTCAGGGAAGATGCATACATTCCCCTAAAGAAACCACTGGGACAAATTTTCATGGAGATTCAGGGGAAATGCCTCTTAGTGGAACCCGACCAAAGGAGATTCCCACCAGACAGAAGGAACCAAAAAGCTTATTGTGTACACCACAACTCCAGAGGACATGCAACGGACGGATGTAAAGATCTGCGAGAGCAGATGGAAGACCTAGCAAGAAACGGATATCTGAACAAATACATTGACCACGAAGTTATGACGACCAGACAAAGAGCATGTGGCCGCCAAATCAACTGAAAAAAAGGGCAGTTTGTCCCCGAAACATAAATAAAAATTCTCTTTTCAAAAAGGGTTCTCGTCCACTTTCTTAAAACATAAAAAGAAGGACCTATTCAAAAACCAGGGACAAACTTAGCGCCTAAATATAGAAAGAAGCGACCAAACAATAAGACTTGCTCAGCTCGGGTCTGGACCTTGCTCCACCGAGGCTATTCAGTTTTCCGGCTCGGGGTCGGGTTACGTCCCACCGAGTCATACATATTGGTCTGGGGATGGAACATTCCTCCAGAGCCAAGTACGTCTTTCGGCTCGGGGCTGGATAGCGTTCCGCCGATGCCCCTTCATTAATCGCTCGGGGCTGGATCGCATTCCGCCGAGGCCTCTTCGTTAGTCAGCTCGGGGCTGGATTTCGTTCCGCCGAGGCCATTTTCGGCTCGGGGTCGGGTTACGTCCCACCGAGTCAATACTCACTGGTCTGGGGAAGGAAACATTCCCCCAGAACCAAGCATCTCTCCTGGCTCAGGCCCTCAGGGGCATGCTCAGTATACAGGATCCGTGAGAAGCATAGCACAGGGAGGGATGATACCCCTGTGGCGATTGCTTACTCCAGTGTTATCGAACGTAAGGAGGAACATGCCCTTAATGTGTCAAACACTCTTCTGATCCTTGCCCACCCGATGTAACGGATCCGTGGGAAAGCATAGCACGGGGGATGATGACACCCCCGTGACGATTGCTAACTCCAGTGATGCCAGGTCTAAGGAGGAATATGCCCTTAGTACCCCGGACACTCTTGATCCATTCATCATCCGGATCTGTGAGAGACACAGCACGGGGAGGCGTATACCCCTGTGGCGTGTGCCTGCTCCAGCGTGGTAAGGAAGAGCCCTCATACGATACACAGGATCCCCAGGGAACCGACGTGTAGAGGATGTGCCCTTACCATTCAAACGCTCTTCTGATCCGAATCCTGGTTCGCCGGGACACTGAATTGAAAGATTCAGAATTGTGTTTTGGAGGCCTCGGGCAGGACGTTGTTTCGAGGCATCCGTGCTGTTGTTTACACTTGTGAAAAGTTTTACTTTGGGACAAGTGCTAAGTCACCCCCACCTTTTGATTTTACCTTCAAAGGTTTTGTTTTTATTTTTTCGCGCGGTCTGGCAGAGGGACGCCCATGCCAGATTCGGTAGGGCTTCAAAGGTTGATTCACTTCCCTTCTGAATAAGTCCCAGGGATTAATCGGCTCGGGTCTGGATTTCGTTCCGCCGAAGCCACTTGTTTATTCGGTTCGGGGCTGGATTTCGTTCCGCCGAGGCCGTTTGGTTTTTAGCTCGGGTCGGGATACGTCCCACCGAGTCAGCCCTTTGGACTGGGGACGTAACATTCCCCCAGGACCAAGTAATCTTAGAGCTCGGGGTCGGGCGATGTCCCACCGAGTCTGCCTTTGGACTGGGGACGTAACATCCCCCAGGTCCAAGTGCCTTTCTCAGCTCGGGGTCGGGGTACGTCCCACCGAGTCAGCCCTTCGGACTGGGGACGTAACATTCCCTCAGGTCCAAATGCCTTTCTCATTCAGCTCGGGGTCGGGGTACGTCCCACCGAGTCAGCCCTTCGGACTGGGGACGTAACATTCCCTCAGGTCCAAGTGTCGTTCTCAGCTCGGGGTCGGGCGATGTCCCACCGAGTCTACCCTTTGGACTGGGGACGTAACATTCCCCCAGGACCAAGTGATTCTTACAGCTCGGGGTCGGGCGATGTCCCACCGAGTCTGCCTTTGGACTGGGGACGTAACATTCCCCCAGGACCAAGTAATTCTTAGAGCTCGGGGTCGGGCGATGTCCCACCGAGTCTGCCTTTGGACTGGGGACGTAACATTCCCCCAGGTCCAAGTGCCTTTCTCAGCTCGGGGTCGGGGTACGTCCCACCGAGTCAGCCCTTCGGACCGGGGACGTAACATTCCCTCAGGTCCAAGTGTCGTTCTCGGCTCGGGGTCGGGTTGCGTCCCACCGAGTCAGTCCTTCGGACTGGGGACGTAACATTCCCCCAGGCCCGAGCATCTCTCACAGCTCGAGACAGGATCACGCCACCGAGCACATCATCGTTAGCACAGAGGCAAAATTTTCTCCTCACAATCGAGATTGGATCAGTCAGGGGTCAGAACCCCCAAATCTCTGGTACAGATATTACAGAGGAGGAGTCATTTTTAGTTTGGACAAACAAGAGGAACTTCATCTCCTGATGGAACGACCCAAGTAAGCAAATTGCTTTGAGGTGGAGAATCATTCTGAATAGGGTCAGCATCTCCAATAACCGAGGATATGAAGATAGAAACAGAAGACTTAGTTGATGGAGAAGACAATTTCTCTGTGATTTCTGGAACGACCACCAGCTAGGAGATCGGCACACCATCTTTTTTTATAGTTCCCGGCATCAACTCACAAACTCGTTGTTACCGAGAACTAGGGGACAGATGTTGATGGTGTTTTTCGGGCACTATGTTATTTAAACAACACGACAGGGGTAAAAGGGGTAACTCCATTGATCGAGACCGTTAAAGCCGACCCGACAACTTGACGGTAAGAGGCCGAGCACTTTATACTAAATGGCCGAGCACTTGAGATCGGATGACCGAGCATTATCAAATCGACAACGGCATTCTCAGTTCAAATGGCTATCATGACCGACCTCATGAAGACCGAGCACATGATGAGGCGTGCTCAGGAAGATAAAACATCATATTCTTGCGGAAAAGGGATAAGTTGTCCTACTTTAATGGGGTAAAGTAATAACTTAATATCCTAATAGGATAAAGGAAGTAAATGTAGTTTTGATTAGGAATCCTTATGGGAAAAGGGAATAGTTTTGACTAGGAATCCTGATAGGAAAAGGAGACCATCTCCAATTGGGAATTCTTGTACAAATAGGAATCTGGCTTCTTCACCATTATAAATAGGAGGGTAAAGTGAGTGTAGAAAGACAAGTTGAAGGCATCATCTGAAAATCATCACAAGAGTGAAAGATTAGAGTCATAAAAGTTCCAATTTGTAAAGAGCCAAGGAGAGGCCTGAGAGGTGCATTTGAGTAATAAAAAGTATCGCCCTGTTCTTGTCCGTGGACGTAGGTCGGATCCCAAAATCCACCGAACCACGTTAAATCACCTTGTCTGATTGGCGTATTTTCTTGTTTTCCGCTAAGTTTGCTTTTGGTTCCCTATAACCAAACAAATTCACAGTTGAAGGAGGATTCCCTCGGAGGTGATATCCTATATACCCTGAGACCAAAATCCACCGTCAACAATAGTTTTTAAGTTCATAGTTGATTTTAGATAACTAAAAAGCAATTGATCAAGATGATCTTTCATTTTGAGAAAAAAAAAAGTGGGTTGAGTTCTTTTCAAATGATAGTTAGGTTAATCCCACATCGAATGCAAGAGAACTAGCAGCAACCACCTCCCACCTACAAAAGAAAACTCGTCGCATCTCACAATTCACGGAGCCGTGCGGTGAGCACAGAGCGAACTATTCTTTCGCCTTTTACTAAAGAATACCGTGTGCTCGCCGCTTATAGCGGCATACGCCAATTTTTGGAGGGTGTATTTCTAAGAAATACCCCTATCAATTCTAAGTTTAATGTTTTGTCTATTTTGTTAAATAAGTGTTTATGTCATATTGGGTTGTTTGTTGAATGGTTATTTTTTGCACGTCTGTTTTCTGATGAAATGTCTGAGTATATGCTGGCAATTTACTGAAGAGAAGTTTTAATTTCATAGTTGATTTTAGATAAGGGGTCAATATTTCTCGCCTTCCTTTGATTCAAATCTCGTAGCTCTGTGAATCAAATTGGGTTTTGGAGTGATATTATTGAAGGGACAAGATGGTGTTTGTTGCAACTCTGCTATGATTGCTAGAGACGGATTTCTATGAAGTAATTAATAAAATATTAGTTGCTCCGATGAAACGATCCAAATAATATTCCCATGACAAATTTTTTTTAATGGTATTGAAGAGGAGGCCATGACAAATTTTTTGTTTCACGAGAGGCTTGCCATTGCTTTTGGCTTCAAATGCCTCATGAAAACTGCTACATGATATATACGGATACTGTCATATCATGGTTCATTGGATATCAAATTGAGATAGTTTCATCATGTAAGAGACAAGCATAGGTTCTCATTTTTTTTAAGGATTGAGTTGGTTCTTGAGGGGATTATTGGTAACCGCACAAAAAAAGAATCAGACAATTGCTGGAAAAAAAATATATGCCTAATTTACAGAAATCCCTCCATTTTTGAATACAATTTAGCTGTTAATTGACTAGTTTGCTCTTGTGATTCTCTCAGTGAATAGTATTTATGATAAAAAAAATCCAATTGTATTACTATAAAAATAAAATTTATAAGTGTTTGAAATTTTACAAAAAAAAAAAAAAAAAAAATTCACTCTTTAGATTCTTTAAGTTTTATAAATTTAATTATTGGGATGATTTGAGCTCTCAAATGAGTCATTTATTTATAGTCAAGCTTTGGCTCAAATTGTCAATAAAATAAAAAACTATATTAATTAGTGGTTACACTTTTATTTGGAGATTTGCATTCACATGCATTACTATCTATACCTTCACATGTAAGGAACTATAGCTTGCAAATAAATTGTAGCTTCACATACAGCTGGATTCTTTCAAATCTCCCCCTCCAGTCGTATCTGAAATGATTATCATTTGATGGCTATCCCGATTATGTCTATACACAGTTCTAGCTTATCCCATATAACCATATTTGTTAACATATCAATTGAATTATCATCTATGTGTATCTTTACTAGTCTTAATAGTTATTGATTCATCACCCATATTTAATGATAAAGTGGTTTTGAAAATGCTTTTTGGGTTTTGAAAAATTCAAATACGTACAAATTTTTTTTTCTAAAATGCAGATTTTACAGACATCTTATGCACCCCTTCAAAGGGGCTGAAGCCCACTCTCACTTTTGAAAAGAAAACTCACTTATGTATAGTCATTTATTATTTGAAATGTCATTAAAAAATTTTGAAATTTTAAAAAGAGAAATTATTATTTATCCACCCAATCTTAAGCTAAGGTTCGAAAATATCCCGATTTTTGAAATTTTCATCTGTACATTCAAATTATGAAAAATGGTCAATTTACATCAAAATTATTATTTTTTAGATGTAAAATCTCATTTTTCATAATTAGTTTGTGGGTGTAAATGTCCATTTTTATACGATGAATAGTTTCAAAACTTGTGATATTTTCGGACTTTAACTTAACTTTTAGTAAACTGTTGATAAATTTCCTTTTAAAAATATCACGTCAAAAACTCATTGTTTTCCATTAATCTTTCTTATTTTCTCATTTGATCTATTTTTTCCCTCTCAAATCCTAATGTTGAAGTAGTTCATTTTACTCTCTCCCGTTTGTTAATTCATTTTTGAAATTAAGACTATAAATGATAATTTCTTTCTCTACTAAGGTTTAATTATTTATGTTTTAATTTTATAGCTTTTAACTGAACGTATATAATCTCACAGAATAATTTAATTTTATTTTTAGAAAGTATTGAATTTAAATAGTATTCATGTATTGAATAATTTTAATTCCTATCACTAGTGAAGAAATGTGTTATTATTAAAACTCAGTCTCGTAGTGGAATTCTTGGATCCGCCACTGAATTTAGCAAACATAATTGTTTGTTTAATGTTAAAAGAGTGAATGTGACCTGACCTTTCAATCACTGCAGAGGCTATAAATCCATCAAAACTTTGTTTTCATATATGAAAAGCCTGTGATGATCGATCAAATATACAATACAGGATGGTATTAAAATAAACCAGATTTATAAAAGTTGCAGAATGAAAGTGAAAGACAAAACTTTACTGTTATATATTGTTGGGCAGCATGCAAGAATCTACTTGAGCTTCAGCTTCAGCTTCACAATGTTTGATTGTTGTTCTTATATACTTGCGACTCCCATTAAATTCGATTTCTTTGATTAGAATATCCCACATCGAAATAGAAAGACGAGATGTGAAACAAAGCTCTTATAAAAAAGGGACTTCAAGCGACTTTGAAACATACTTACCTGGACGGGGTCAATGGGCGATCATGAAGGTCCATGGCCTAGGTTGGTGGTCTCCATTGCACTTTGGAGGTGCACCCACCTAAGGTCAGTCCAAAGTGGCTGAGCCTACGTCATAATTTGTGGTAGTGGGGGCCTGCGTTCGCGCGGCCCCCTTCCAATTCTTAAGTCTAATTTTTTTTTTTTTTCTCATGAAGTACTAAGCGGTTCCATCAACACCCTCACTTGAACCAATACTAAATCAAACAGATTAGCAATAACATGGTTCAAGTCTTTGCTTGATGACACCGACACCCGTACCAATTCCTTGAATTAGATGTAGGCTTGTGACAATGTGAAGTGCACATGATGCAAATTATTGAAGGTCATTCTGCACTAATCTAATCGTTAAATTCAACTCATGAATTGAAATTGTAACTCACCAGGCTTTCCACCACTGAAGACTGCACTGTCTACAGGTTTTATACCATAAAATCTGGACAGAGACAAAGCTACTATTAAAATAATCAATCACAGCACACAGACAGAAAAAACAACCTTAATTCTCCGGGTTTTTTACTTTTAGGAATTTTGCCTATTCCAGTTAATGTACTGCCAGCCCCTATACCTGCAACTATGGCATCAACTTTTCCTCCCAAGTCTTTCCGTATCTCTGGAACACTGCTTTCATAATGTATCTACATGGTTTATGAAAAAAGGAATCAGAAAATTGTTTCTACCCGAAAACGTGTATAATGCTTACACAAAAGGAATACCTGCGGATTGGCAGGATTTTCGCATTGCTGAAGCAGATAACCATTCAGGGTTTTACCTGGTATCTCTTCGGCCTCATCAATAACTCCCTTATAGCCCTGATCAAGATCCTTCTCTCAGCATTATAAGTATAATTTTGTACCCCTTTAATGCATCAGTGGATGCCAATCCAACGCCGGTATTACCACCGGTGATCACAGTCTCTAGCCAATGTCATTCGAAAATAAAAAGAACAATATTTCAAGTCAAACAAATGTTCTAATAATTCAACTATAGACATAGGAAATTTTGTATCACAAACCTTCCCAGTAGATATTAGGCCTTCATCTTCCGCAACTTTGGTCATGCTATATGAAATCCTTGAGTTTCAAAAAATGAAAAACAGAGCGAATAAAAATTCCCAGATTAAAATTTCCGCGGTGATATAAAGTAAAACAAGATAAAGCAAAAGAATTTTGATGCATACCTGTCTTTGATACCCGAGCAAAGTTCCAATGATATACTAGTTTGGCAGCAATACTTGCAATACAATCATGTTCAATATGGTTAAGATACACCATTGGAGTGTTACCGATCAGCTACAATGAAAGACAAATGCTCCATGACGTAAGTTATATGTGTAATCTAACTATGAATGTCAAATATTAGTTATACTCAAGAAAAATTACTTCAGTGATATCTTTCTTGATACAACACTTGAGCTCCATAATATCTTTTGAGAAAATATGCTTCCTGACAAAGAGGATGAGGACAAAATATCAAATATAATATTGTCAGGCCAAAAGAAAGAAGAAAAAATAAATGTTCGTAAGGAGTCTTGTTAAGTTCCATGAAAGCACTAGAAGCTGAGAAGCCAGTATGACAAACAAAGCAGAAGGCAAAGGGAGTGATTCTCAAATAAAAAATAACAAAATAAGCATAAAACAGAACATTAGCTAAGAAATATCAAGTTCCTAATGGTTTTTCTACAGAGAATTTCATGTACTAATGAAGGTGAACAAAAGAAAAACAGAAACAAACAAAAAGACGACACTCTCTTTCTCAAGTAAAACGAACTAGAACTTGTGGTGCAAGAAGTTATTTTCTCTACCGCTGTATGCAACGAATTGTGATTGTATTTGAGAGTATTTTAGAACAATGGATTCCCAAAAATCACTTCAAGATTCAATAAGCAATAGAAAAATGGTGTCCCACATTGAGGAAGTATAAACAAGGAAAATGGAGGCCGAGGTATAAATAAAGAGAAAGCAGGAAGTTGCAAAATTACATACCTGGACGGGGTCGATGGGTGATCAAGAAGGCCCACGGCCTAGGCCGGTGGCTTCCATTGCACACAAGGGAAGTGCACCAGCCTAACATCTCCCTTATGTGGAGAGTGTACGTCATAATTTGTGGTAGTTGGGGTCTGCGTTCGCGCAATCCCCTCGCAATTCGCTTTTAAACTTATGACCTAATCGTTTGTTTATGTTGACTGTCACCTCACCTCTGAGAACTTGAATTTTTTAGTGGCGGAGAATATTTGATTTTTAATGGGGGCAAAATTATTTAGGGATGGGGGGTGAGGGAATAATTGACATTTTGTGCGGATCCCATAGTCAAAATAAAATTATTTCATGTGATATATTTAATAATGATATCTCGGTTCCTCATTTTTTTAATGATATCTATTGCCATTAAAAAATAACAGTAACATATTCATTGTTACTCATTTAAATTGTTATTTTCCATCTTTACTCTTTATTTATAAATAAAAATGTGACATCAATAATTATGAGCACTAACAATAAATTAAAAGATTTCTCTTTCGTTTTTTCCTCTCCATTAATTTCTTCCCACCATACTCATGACTCGGTTATATTTATTAAGAAAATGTTTTTTTTGGGGATTGCATTGAAATAATCTGAAAGCCTAAAACTTAACAGATTGATCATTTCTATTTTTATTATTGTTTAATAAAAAAAATAGTTATTAGCCAATGAGATTATGTACACTATTTTGCTGCAGTATTTAGTACAAACTTTTACTTTGTTGGAGAGTTTTGTTTGTTTAAGAGAAAATCGTAGATTCTTACGGCTTTTTATATTTTTGTAGTTCTGTTTTAGTGATCGAAATTATATGGTAAAAATTTAGATTTAAGGTTTTTATTTTTTGTGCAAGTCGTCCATAGTGATACGTTGTATCCTTGATTATAAAATATATTGTTATAACAATGTGATTACTTATGTATGACGTGAAAATGATTTTATTGTTTAGTTCACCCTTTAAAAAAAAATAGCCAATTTTGTTAAGTAGTTAGATTGATTATTGGAGAGCTTGCAAAGAAAAAAAATGAATAAATCGCCAAGGAGAGAAATTAATAGTGCGATGAAGATAGAGACCGAAGAGAGAAAATCAAAAGTTTTTAATTTATTATACGAGTCTCATGATTATTGTTGTTGAATTTTTTTTATTACTTATAAATTTGATATAAAAATAAAAAAAATGAGAAAAATAAATGAATGTGTTACCATTAATTTTTAATGATGATGAAGTATTATACATTATGATGGGGAAGATATCTTTAAATTGAATGGGTCCCACTGCGGGCACTGCTCGCTTAAAACTTACATTAGGGGTGGCAAAACGAATCAACGAATCGAATCCAAAACGAATCGAATCAAAATGTGATGGATTCGTATTCGCTTCGTTTATTAAACGAATCCTAATATCAGGATTTGTATTCAATTCGTTTATTAAACGAATCGAATACGAATATTCGTTTAATCAAGATATTATTTAATAACATAATTTACCATAATTTATTTGAATTAATTCTTCATAAATATATACATATGATATATGTAATTAATATATTTACTAAAAATGCATCACAAAATATCGACAATATTATTTTTCTCTGGAAATTAGTCATAATTTCTCTAATCTTAATTGAAAAATAAAAATTTTAGTAAAAGAAAATAATAAAACGAATCATAAACGAATCAATGAAGATAAATTCGTATTCGATTCGTTTAATAAACGAATCGAATCGACCCATTTATTAAACGAATCTATTTTTTCAAACCCGTATTCGTTTTAAAACAAATCGAACGAATAAACAAATTCTAACCCAAATTACCACCCCTAATTTACATGCGCAGGTGACATTGTAAAGTGTCTTCCAGAAAGTTACGGTGGTTTATGATGTCATTAAAGAGTCGGGCGACTCCTCAGTCCAAGATCTCGAGGATTGATGATTTGTCATCCTCAATATATGCGACCAAAAAAGCCGAATAATTAAATTCACCTTGGTATTTTTATTTTATTTTTTTACTCATCATTGTTGATTATATTGATTCTTAAATAAGTAAATAAATAAA
>SKCR01053680.1:0-30192 GCA_019454045.1 Zanthoxylum bungeanum | reverse complement strand
TCCGGTAACGCAGCGAAATAAGTGGAAAATCAAAATTTTTTCGATTTCAAAATTTTTCTTGGATTAATTAAATAAACTTATTTATTTAATTAATCCAATTATTAAATTCTGGAAATTACACAGACAAATCAATTTCTTGGTAATTACCGAATTGCCCCACAACTTTGCAAATTGATCATTTTAGTCCTAAAATTGTCAAATACAATTTTGGATGATTCTAAATCACTTCTAACGAGTTTCAACATATCCAATACAGCAAAATCAGATTGCAACAAATCCCAAACTTTTGTCTAATTGCCGTGAGCACCCCAAATTTCGGATAATTTAATTTTGGTTATTTTGTGTTCTAAGCATGCCAAAATCAATTGAATCAACCAACCCAAAAATTTACAACATCATATACACTCCATAATACATCACATATATGAAACGCCACAAAATTTGGAAGGGCTTAAGAACCCTATTACAATTTCACCAAATTGACCAATATTACCAAATCTTTAAAATCCAACACTTTATTCATTCTTTACAACACCAAACAAGTCTCACCACTTTGAAATAACTCTATAATAATTCTAGGTCACCAAGGAGTGGCTTAAAAACTCTAGAATGGAACATGATTTTCAAATAATCAAAAGTAAGCCTTTGAAACCATTTCAAGCTTACTTACATGCATACATCTTTCATTCAAGTTCACAACCAATTAAACACAAACTATAAAGTAAGATACATCAAAGCATCACAAGATTGAAGCTAAGCATGTTAGAATTATTTTTCATGTTGAAGACTTTAAAGAAAAACTAACAAATATAAAAGATTTCCAAGCTTTTTCCTTTTTGCTTCAAACTTTTTCTCTTAACTTCTTTGTTTTATTTTTGTGTCTAATGAACTTATGAAACCATAAAATGAAACAAAATAATTTATACATCTCACAAATGACCTTGGCCGAATTTGGCATAAGTTAAAATACTAGATATTTATTTTTGTTTCATAAAGTTGATTTATCAAGTTACATTAGTCATCATCAAACCAATGTTTAATGAATTTCTTAAAGTAAAAAAGAGCAACTAAAAGCATTTCCATAAATAGCACAACTTAGGATATTTATATTTGTAATAATTTAATTATTTAACAATTAAATAATTATTTAAATACAAACATATTAAATATATGTATTATATTTACATTAAATATCAAATACAATATATTTATGATATTAGTCAAGTATATAAATTGACAATTAATTAATGTTGCATTTGATAAAAATATCATTAAATGTAAATACACAAAATTAAGAAATGACTATTAGTTCCCTTCACATGTATTTTCTGTTTAAACCTTTAAACGACTTATAAATAGTCAGTATTATTCAAAATGTTGGCCCTAGTGCTCTACGAGTATATTTCATTAGTGAGACTTTCTAGATTCATGCATATCCATCACGAAATCCAATTTCGTGTCCATAATTTACCCCCACCCGTAAATTATGACGACCAAGGATAAACTCGTTGAATCATACAGGTCAAGGTCATGGCATATGTTTAATTCCTCCGTCAAAGGTATCCGGATATATCCCAGAGATATAGATGTAAATTTTCAATCTCTAAGAGACTATCCCGTCGACATCTCTATTAACAATCTCTAAAAGAACACTTAGAACTCACTTCTAAAGTGTTACCACGGTCCATGTTTTTTTTATCCGATTGCTAAAAATATATGGACTACCTAGGCTCTGTACACAGAACTGACGGATCCTATCTTGACACACAGGACAACCGTGAGGATCTATCCACACCCACCAACGAACAGGCGGAGGTCTGATCTAAATAGATCGGTGACGTGACTTCCATCTAAATGTGGAAGATGTATCATGTGCCCACAGTGGTATCTCAAGTCGAAGAATCACAAATGCTACTCAACCCAAGAAGATTATATTGACGTGGTGTACCGTCCATTAAGAATCTTCGGTGAGTCGTTCAGTGTTTTATCCGCTATAAACACCTACACGTCTATACGAGTCCCCAAGACTCATGGTTCATTGAGAAACCATTGGAAATCATATATTCCAGTATACGACATGTATCGGTCTCAATAGGTTTATTACTTTACAGACCAAGTAGGTAAACCTTGATCATGACTGTCTGAGAATGATAACGTCATGATAATCTCAATGTCAGTTGCGACACTTTTGCAACAGTATCATGACTAATCATCCTAAGGTCAATTACGCCTTTACCATATAAAAAGATATATTATATTACAGAAACTGCTTATTTTATCAAAAGAAAAAAGTTTTAAATAGTATTCTCAAAGAAATACAACCGGGAATTGGCACTCTGAGCACCAACCCCAACACTGCTCTTCCTTGTTAAGGTGTTATCATGAAACTCAAGGCGGCTTCACTGTTATCGAAAATGTTCCGTGAGGTATGTTTCTATGGTTTTTCTTTAATTGTCTCACTTGATCTGTCGTTCTCTCTGTATAGTTGCACGCTTGATTCTGAAAAATTGCTTCCCATTTCTCGAGCAATGTCATCAACCATTTTTTCTCATGTCTTGAGCATGTCAGCAACCTTTCTTCTGTCTTCCATGGATGGTTCTGGTTCTCGATGAAGATCATAAGTTTATGGTGGATTCGATGGATAATTAGGCTCAGTGAAATATTACTAATTTTGTATATGAAGGTCACTCATAAGTCTGCCACCCTGAATTACACTGATACATGCATTGATCACTCGAGTGGTTTGTTGGACAAAATGACCCATAGCGTCACTATTTGCACAGATCATTGTGTTGTTGTAGCAAATTAACTATGTAACAAGGAAATTGCACTCTCGTCATTTGTGATTAGATCACCTTAGATATATAAATGAAGAGAGGTCCCTATGATTAGTTCCTGGATTGAGATGATATGAGACAGTATCAGTCCACGAAGGATTAATCATTAAATATCCCTAGCCGTAGTATTATCGAGACTGGACATCGATAATGCGGAATAGGCTAGTATTGCACTGTGCGCGTTGTGAGGGCACAACGACATAGTTCTCATATATATAAGTATTGGATACTTGTGCAAGTGCGATAGGAGGTCGTGTTTCACCGATGGTACGGGAAACAGCTTCGCTCTGGATAGACCCTTCGGAATCCCATTGGTATTATGACTAGGTGTCTATGGGAGGCCGAAATCAAGGTAGGTGTGTATAGTCTTAACCTGAGACTTACATCGCTAATACTTACGACAATCGGTAAACTTTGGTTTTGGTGGTGGGGGATCTAACTGGTTCTGTGTTCACCTCTTCTGGGTTTATCAGGAATCGTAGTGTATTGGATGTGATGTCGAGAGGGAAGTGTCACTCCAGTCATAATGGAGATGATGTCACGCAGGATACGGTATTAGTGCTCTTTTAGTGATGCGCATCCAATCGTGATATTATGACCAGGTCATGAATATCCGATTATAGAGACTAGTTACCAGACATCCGATATGTGTTTCGGACGGGGCAGACACTTATCCAGCCCCAGCCCTAGCACGTGATTATCCGATACTGGGCCAATATGCACAATACAATTGTATACTACGCTTGATACAGATCTTTATATTCTAAATGGATATGTCCGGAGAATTGGGTAGACTTGGTGCTTTGCTAGGAGTCGACCTTGTCTCGTAAATCGGTAGAACGTAGTACTTGGTACGTACGTGATTCGGATACTCCGACGACCGTATTTACTGCCAGATTATCCGGGGATCTCATGGGTCGCTTCCCGATAATCCACCGATGACGCACAACTCGCACTCTTGAATAATCTGGGATTATAATAGAAGAGAGAGAAAATTAATCTAGGATTAATAACGGAGATATTTTATCCGGGATAAAATGTCGTCTAAAGAGAGAGAACGATTAATTTGGAATTAATCGATGAATTAATATATTCGATATATTAAATGAAATTAGATTTCGACGCGGAATTAAAATTAGATTTTAATTCGGGCAAACGAGTTAATTCAGAATTAATTCGTTAGCGACGTAAATAATAATTTCGCTAGGCGTAATTATTTATTTAAATTCGATTGAATTAACGTCGCGACGTAAGCTCGGTATTTCGGAAATATCGAACCCGAACGCGTGAGTGCACGTGGGCCCACTTTCATTTGGAAACGTGTGGGGCCCACATGACACATGTCATTCTAATGCTTTGCATGTAGATAGTGTACAATGCACTCAATGTTATTGCATGGAAATTGAGTGTTTGACACTCTAAGCTATTGCATGTGTTGTGTCATAAATTTATTATTAATTTAATAAATTATGGCATAAATATAAATTGATTTTTGGTAAATCATTTTAATTCTTAAACACATTTTTCTCTCAAAAATTCTCTCTTCCTCTCACGCTCACGGCAATGTGCCATTTCTTCACTGGTTTTGAACCAGTTTGGCGTGAGTTTAGGGGAGCAAGAGTTGGGTTTTCATGGTGAAAACCGCAAGTGCTAGCACACTACGAGTCTTGCGAAGGTGGTAGGGAGGTTCCCCCATGAGACGGGATCCATCCGACGAAGATTGGAGCTCCGTTTCTTCACTCAATTTTCTTTTTGTTTTGTAGGACAGTGGACTGTTGCAGTGATGAGATCAAGGCAGTGCGTTTTTGGGCTTGAATCGTCTCCAAATCGACTCAACCGATCAATGTGAGTATTCCGCTACCTCCGTTGGTGTGTTCACACATTATTTCATGTCTTGTTTGATCTTGGGACCTTATAGAAAACCAACAATGGCATCATGAGCTAAAGTTGCAAGCATGAAATTTGTAGGGTTTAAAATTTGGGTAAATGTGATTTGAGCATGATTTGAATGAATTGTTTGTTTGAGTATGCTTATAACATGTTTAAATTCATTTTGGTTGGACTAATTTGATGAAAAATGATTTGGAATTATTTTCCCAAAATGTAGTCCTTGGCCGAATGTGTTATGGATTTTGAATCCTTGGAATTTTTGATTTTGATTCATTGGATGAGTTAAATCATGTAGGATGATGTTAATTTGAGGTTAATTGGATTGTACTTTGAATTGAACAAAAACCCTAAATTCTATATGTTGGCCGATTGGATATGCCCTAGTGTTGTCTTGGAATTTTTGATTTTGATAATTGGATGTATTGAAATCATTCGGATATGTATTTTAATGTCGATTGCGGATTAATTGGATTGAAACCGAATCGGACATGAAATCACTCCCTTGGCCGAGACTTAGAAGCATGTAAATGGGTTTGATTTTTCATTATGTGTGTTTGACATGTAATAATGAATTGAATAATTATAAGACTAATTTGGTGTTTTTAAAAATATTGATTTAGTCGATTAATCATGTAATGCACTTTTGGTAATTAAATTGTGAAATTGGATTTTTGGATTTAATTAATTGGGCCTAATTTTGGAAATTAGAATTTATTGTTGTAATTGGGCCTATTGGGCTTGATTTATCAAGTTTGGTTTAGGCCAAGTGGATTGGATCCAATTGGGCCCAAAACCTTAACCATAAAGCCCAATTGCGACTAATGAACCTTTAATGTTTAATTGGGCCTAATGGGCCGAAATTGATTTCTAAGGCATTTTGGGTGATTCCACTATTGGGCTTTGGTTGCCGAAGCCCATGCCTAAAGAAATTAATTGAAAGCCCATTAGACTTTAATTGAATTGACGTTGGACGTTAATCGGACTTTGAGTCCCGACGCGATTGAATTTGGAATTTAAATCGTAAAAGGTTTATTAAATAAAGTGTAATATTTAATTTGGAATTGAATAGTGAATTAGTATTAAATACATGTTAAATTTGATTTAATGATGTAGTTTAATTTAATTCATGAATTCGTACTTTGAGTACTTATTCGCAAAAACGAGTTTGACTCGATCAAAATCAAATCGTGTTTGAACATTGGATGATCACTTAATTATCAGATTAATTAATTTGATTAGATTGATTGATAGCATGCTTATGTGTGTGAATACATGGTTGTGTTGAATGAATAATGTATATCGGATGGATATTAGTCGGGTGGGCAATTTTAGAAATTGTTGTAATAAATTCGATTTATTAAATTGGACCTGCGTGTCCAGCCTTATCACCTTCTTTCTCTTTGTATTCTCTTCTCACCTATTCCCCTCTATGTATATGAGGTTTCTTTAGAAGTGTAGTGTAACGGGTAGAAGTAGTACAAGTGCTAGCTTGAGTGAGAAAGGGAGAGATTTGATCTAGGATCAATGTGTTAAGTATCCATCCGCATATCATTATTATTTTATTTCATACTCGCTTTATTATGTATTTAGAATGCATGTTTAAGGGTGTATGATGATGAGACCTTACAAAAGATAATTAAATTGGTAGCCAATTTGCACGCGAAAATCCCTCATCTATTAAGCATATATCCTTCCTTCCATTGAATGATTCTTGTTCAAGATCCGAAGTTGGCATGGTTTGTTTTGACCAAAGTCAAGCCCTTTGTCAATCAAGGATGTACTTGAATCATGAGAGTTTTGTTGCATATCGGTGTCTTGTCCAAATCGTGATTTTTATTGACCAAAGTCAGATCACTTTTTGTCCAATGACATTGATTACGAAACTTTCCTCCTGTCAATGGGTCCGCGCTTAACTGGAATCATTAGGTTTGTGTTTGGCCAAAGCCAAGGCCTAAATGATTCGAGGATATGGTTAGGAAAATGTAATGGTTACATTGACATATACATATGTTTCGGACTTGGATGTCCACCTAACCGGATCTAGGAATTGGATGAGATCCAATTGATCTGTGAGATCTACCTAGTTAAATAGCATACAACTTTTTATTGGCCAAAGTCAGGGTTGTGTGTTATTTAATAGGATCCTAGCCCACTAGGAAACACGGTTTCCCGAGTACTCCACAGAGGGTTAGAGGCTCGACGAAAAATAGTGGGAGGCAAGTATTGAATTTGCAACATTCGTTCGAATACTCGCTAACACGCTCATTTTATTTTACTCGTCATATAATTAAAAGTATTAGTTGGACTAATATTTTATGTTGTTTTTAAAAATATATATAGTTGGACTATATACAAACTCATTCAATATATAGTTGATTTTGTAATTGGATTATAGTAATCAATATAATTGAATTAAATGATAGTTGATTTTATAATTGGATTATAGTAATCAATATTAAAATTATAGTTGATTAAATAATTGGATTATTGTAATCATTATAATAAATAGTACCTTATTAAAATTGATTAAATAGTTGGACTATTGAAATCAAGAAAGAATTGAAAGGTTGAATATTTAAAATATATAATCCTTGGATTAAATGTTTTAAATGATTTAATTTTCAATTGGGAATTAATAATAGGTTAATTTATTTGATAAAATAACTTTTATGACTAAGCCCAAAATTAAGCAAATAGTAGAGCATAAAGTCTTTGGAAGATTTATGTGATGATGACTTTAGTGCTTAATTAATATACTTATAATAAATCTATCTTTAGATTTAAAAGTATTAAAGTTGCAATTAATAATTCTTGGAGAATTAATTGACTATTCTAGTGGAGAAAAGTCAAAGTTTGCAATTGGGCATGTAGCACAAGGTGCACATCATTTCGATATTCTAAACCCAAGTGGTTTGTGAAATATTGAAAAGGATAATTGACATATCCCAAAGTGACTACCATTTGGATATGGAAGACACGAAGGAATTAAAGAAGGGGCGAGGCTCTAACTTAAAAATATTTGTCAAAGTTATGTTCACTACTAGTATTAAATTGGATTTTAAATACTTAGTGTGGTACATAAAATATATGTATTGACGTTCAGAATCCGCTGTGAGCCGGATACTGGCTTCAAGCCGAGATTACTCTGCGAATCGGAAACGGGACGAAAGTCGCTGTTTCGACCGTAGATACCTAAGTTTAGGAACTACCCTTTGGGTATGTACTTAAATTAGGAAATGTTATAATGTAACTAGTTTTATCTAGAGACATTATCTCTATATCAGTGTTTAATCCATTGCGGATAAAACCTTTATATTCTAGAACACTAAAGTGTTTCAATATATAAAGATGATACTGAGATACTTACATTGGATGTAAATAACAGAATTTATATTTTGAATATAAATAAAATCTCAAACATATAAAATGACAAAAAATAGCTCATATTGATTTGATCAATAGAGACTTATTTGTGGCATTGTTGTCTAGGACACAATTAAAGAAGACTCGTATATCCACACTTTTTAAGAGTGGGTACTAGGACTGATTTGACTATTCAAATAAGGTCTACGAATCTAGTTTATTAGGTTAAATACCTAAAATACTATTTACTTGGTAATAGTAAAAGAGCCACCGATCTGTTAGCCCTATTCATGGTGAAGTAAGTGGGCCCATATCTAACTAGGCTAGATGTGAACATGAATATTTCGTGACCTTAACGGATGTGACATCACGTTGTGGTTATGTGTTTCTTTTGAAGAACACAGATCGGAAACTTTAGAGTTTCGACACGAAGTAGACAAACAGATCGGCTATAGTATTATTCCGCCACGGTAATACCGTAATGGAAAATACTTAAGCAGTAAGTTTCATACGTACATGAAAGAGTATGGTATTCTTTCAGATGAGGACTCCTCTCGAGACACGTCAGTTAGACGGTGTGTCTGAACAAAAAACCGAATTTTGTTGGACATGATAAGGTTTATCACGAGTCGCTCTGAGCTACTATCTCCTTCAACATGATATGTATTAACAGTGCAAAACTTATTTAGAATAAGGTTCCATATAAATCTGTTTGACAGATATCATATAGGATATGAACAGGGAAGAAACGAGGTTTCTCATTCCTGATAATTTGGGTATGCTAGGCATAACGTTTGGATGATACCAAACTAAAAGACCCAAATTGGATAAGTGCCAATATAGGTTATCATAAGGGAAACCTTAAGTATAAGTACTTATAAATCCCACATGAGAACAATGTGATTGTTGCTCACCATGCGGTTTTCCTGAGAGGAATACCGATATGCAGTGGTCAGTGGGAGGATAGTGATACTCGATGAAAATCGGAGTAATACTGTTCAAGGCACGAAGTCCTTAATGGAACACAAATAGTTCATCTATGATGAATCTATACCATTAATCTTTAAATACACAAGAACTTCATAGATTGGATAGAGTCAGAAAACAACCTAGGGTATGGGTTTCTGATCTAACCTCATAAAGATGTCAATCTTATGGAGGTGTACCATCCGACTACGTTATAAGGAAGTGATACGAGGTATCGACTCCCTGTTATGGCAAAGTGCCATGAGTCCGAAATGGATTCCAAGTATAACAAACTATGGTTTTGACGGAAAGGTATCGTTATCAACATTATGTTAATAACGGTTCAACCCTTTTACATGTTGCCATGGTAAATCCATTTTGAAGATGCTTGTTGATAACTGTATATTTCATTTATGAAATATGTCAGTTACAAATCAAAATCGCTTTCCTGAAAAGGAAACCTTTTGGAGGATGTTTACAAAATCCTGACGATTTTGTATAACCGACAAACCAAGTTTGCGGGTTATTCGATCCTGTTTGGATTGATGCAAGCATAAGGTTCTTGGAACTGTCGTTTTGAAATAATCATAATGGTTTATGATTTGACTCAAAACGAAATAATTCTTGTGTATATAAGGAGGTTAGTGGGAGAGCGCACTGACAGTGAAATTCCCATAAAACTATTGTTGAAAGCTTGGCTTTCAATAGATATTCTCCGTAGAATTCTGGGGAGTAACAACCTTATTAGAGGAATAAAGATCTACTGGGATAGATTTGGAGTTGTTAACACTCTCTGGGAAATTGTACATTTAAAATGTACTTGTATTGGTGTCTCATACGCTTCAAGCATATGGAGTCACAATCAGGTCAATCCAAGTGACAGTCACTGGATTGAAGTTAAGAACATCTGTTAGTATCTCAGAGAACTAAAGATGATATCTTAACTATGGAGAAGGAGAACTTGAAGTGACTGGGATCACTGCTGCAAGTTTCCAAACAGTTAAATACTGCGGTACTATAAAGTTTGAACACCGGGACAGTGAGCTGGAAATCTTCCAAGCAAGATAACTGTTACCGAATAAACAACAAATGCGGATTATTGCTGCAGCTGAGGCAGCAATAGAAGTCTTTTGGGTCGAAAGTAAATCTAATTAGATTAGATATAGTTCTGTTAGCAGCTGAGCTAGGCGTCAGCACAGGCTAAGGAATTAAAGGTCTCATCGACGATCCAGATATATACTTCTATATCATCTGATTCGTTCGGATCATACATCGTGGCGATGTGATGATCGTATAAATCGCGTCAAATGATAATCGAACAAATCCGCTGACGAAAACCTTTCCTCAGCAATTTGAGCGAACCGTACATAGTTCAGGTGTAGGACACTTGAGTGACTCGCAATGTGCCAAGTGGGAGATTGTTGGACAAAATGACCCATAGCGTCACTATTTGCACAGATCATTGTGTTGTTGTAGCAAATTAACTATGTAACAAGGAAATTGCACTCTCGTCATTTGTGATTAGATCACCTTAGATATATAAATGAAGAGAGGTCCCTATGATTAGTTCCTGGATTGAGATGATATGAGACAGTATCAGTCCACGAAGGATTAATCATTAAATATCCCTAGCCGTAGTATTATCGAGACTGGACATCGATAATGCGGAATAGGCTAGTATTGCACTTGTGCGCGTTGTGAGGGCACAACGGCATAGTTCTCATATATATAAGTATTGGATACTTGTGCAAGTGCGATAGGAGGTCGTGTTTCACCGATGGTACGGGAAACAGCTTCGCTCTGGATAGACCCTCGGAATCCCATTGGTATTATGACTAGGTGTCTATGGGAGGCCGAAATCAAGGTAGGTGTGTATAGTCTTAACCTGAGACTTACATCGCTAATACTTACGACAATCGGTAAACTTTGGTTTTGGTGGTGGGGGATCTTAACTGGTTCTGTGTTCACCTCTTCTGGGTTTATCAGGAATCGTAGTGTATTGGATGTGATGTCGAGATGGAAGTGTCACTCCAGTCATAATGGAGATGATGTCACGCAGGATACGGTATTAGTGCTCTTTTAGTGATGCGCATCCAATCGTGATATTATGGCCAGGTCATGAATATCCGATTATAGAGACTAGTTACCAGACATCCGATATGTGTTTCGGACGGGGCAGACACTTATTCAGCCCCAGCACAATACAATTGTATACTACGCTTGATACAGATCTTAATATTCTTAAATGGATATGTCCGGAGAATTGGGTAGACTTGGTGCTTTGCTAGGAGTCGACCTTGTCTCGTAAATCGGTAGAACGTAGTACTTGGTACGTACGTGATTCGGATACTCCGACGACCGTATTTACTGCCAGATTATCCGGGGATCTCATGGGTCGCTTCCCGATAATCCACCGATGACGCACAACTCGCACTCTTGAATAATCTGGGATTATAATAGAAGAGAGAGAAAATTAATCTAGGATTAATAACGGAGATATTTTATCCGGGATAAAATGTCGTCTAAGAGAGAGAACGATTAATTTGGAATTAATCGATGAATTAATATATTCGATATATTAAATGAAATTAGATTTCGACGCGGATTAAAATTAGATTTTAATTCGGGCAAACGAGTTAATTCAGAATTAATTCGTTAGCGACGTAAATAATAATTTCGCCAGGCGTAATTATTTATTTAAATTCGATTGAATTAACGTCGCGACGTAAGCTCGGTATTTCGGAAATATCGAACCCGAACGCGTGAGTGCACGTGGGCCCACTTTCATTTGGAAACGTGTGGGGCCCACATGACACATGTCATTCTAATGCTTTGCATGTAGATAGTGTACAATGCACTCAATGTTATTGCATGGAAATTGAGTGTTTGACACTCTAAGCTATTGCATGTGTTGTGTCATAAATTTATTATTAATTTAATAATTATGGCATAAATATAAATTGATTTTTGGTAAATCATTTTAATTAAACTTAACACATTTTTCTCTCAAAAATTCTCTCTTCCTCTCACGGCAATGGTGGCCATTTCTTCACTGGTTTTGAACCAGTTTGGGCGTGAGTTTAGGGGAGCAAGAGTTGGGTTTTCATGGTGAAAACCGCAAGTGCTAGCACACTACGAGTCTTGCGAAGGTGGTAGGGAGGTTCCCCCATGAGACGGGATCCATCCGACGAAGATTGGAGCTCCGTTTCTTCACTCAATTTTCTGTTTTTGTAGGACAGTGGACTGTTGCAGTGATGAGATCAATGCAGTGCGTTTTTGGGCTTGAATCATCTCCAAATCGACTCAACCGATCAATGTGAGTATTCCGCTACCTCCGTTGGTGTGTTCACACATAATTTCATGTCTTGTTTGATCTTGGGACCTTATAGAAAACCAACATGGTTACCATCACATATCTCACATCTAAACATTACATTTTGAAAGGTGAGCAAATATTGTGTTGATTGACTCTGACATCCATGGATAGTTCTTGGGCCGGACAACAGGCCTCAGAAAATCTGATTAATGTCTCCTGATATGGGTGTATCTTCCATCTTAAAGCTCGTAATGCTTCTCATCGCGCCATATGGATCCATTTTCAACCACCTGAAAAAAAAAGACAGCAATAAAAATTACAAATGAAAATAAGAAAATTAGATACAAGTAATTAATAGCGCAAGAAAATTAAGTCCCTTGCAACGACGCCAAAAACTTGATCGGTGAAATCACACAGGTACGTAAGCGACGTATCGATCAAGTAGTATAAAAATATCGATCCCCACGAGGATTTAAATTCTCACAATGTTAATTGTTGATGCTATTTATTTACAAGTATCTAATGGGGGTATGAAGGGATTGTTGTTGGTTGAAGATGGTTTAACTAAATATATTAATAAAAATAAAAACAAAAACAAAGGAAATTAATAATAAAGAAAACATCTAGGGGTGTGAATCCGCACAATATTACTCTAATGATGAATTGATTATCCCATACATGAGTAATAAATCAGTTGGTTACCTAGAACACGAAGATATGAAAAAGCCTATTCTGATGTTCATGTTCAAACATTCAAAGTAACCCAATTAACTATATTCCTATGTTAACTAAGAAACTTTGAATTCATTAAGATCAGTTCCAATTGTGGCTTCCCACGTCTGATGTATATTCCTATCCTGTAGAAAATATCTAAAGTGAGATCGTTAGATATTAAATCTGAAGGCTGAAACCTAAAATCCATTCGTCAAGTTCGTTTTAAGTTTCCCCATTAATCTTATTGTGATCAGAAACAAGCAACATTAAGCTTAAGATTCAATAAACAGCCAAAGCATCACACATTATATAAAGAAAATCAATTAATAAACTTGTGAATATTGTGCTTCATCACTTCCCAGATTCAAAATAAAAATACTGGGGGTTAGGGGTGTTGGACAAAATGACCCATAGCGTCACTATTTGCACAGATCATTGTGTTGTTGTAGCAAATTAACTGTGTGACAAGGAAATTGCACTCTCATCATTTGTGATTAGATCACCATAGATATATAAATGAAGAGAGGTCCCTATGATTAGTTCCTGGACTAAGAATGATATGAGACAGTATCATCCCGAAGGATTAATCATTAAATATCCCTAGCCGAGTATTATCGAGACTGGACATCGATAATGCGGAATAGGCTAGTATTGCACTTTGTGCGCGTTGTGAGGGCACAACAGCATAGTTCTCATATATATAAGTATTAGATACTTATGCAAGTGCGATAGGAGGTTGTGTTTCACCGATGGTACGGGAAACAGCTTCGCTCTGGATAGACCCTTCGGAATCCCATTGGTATTATGACTATGTGTCTATGGAAGGCCGAAATCAAGGTAGGTGTGTATAGTCTTAACCTGAGACTTACATCGCTAATACTTACGATAATCGATAGACTTTGGTCTTGGTGGTGCAGGGCTTTAACCGGTTCTTGGCGTAAACACTTCTGGTTTATCAGAGAGTCGTAGTGTATTGGTGTGATGTCAAGACGGAAGTATCACTTCAGTCATATTGGAGATGATGTCACGCAGGATATGGTACTAGTGCTCTTGAGTGTTGCACAACCAATCGGGATATTGTGACCAGGTCATGAATATCCGATTATAGAGACTATGTTACCAGACATCCGATATGTGCTTCGGACGGGGTAGACACTAATCCCAGCCCCAGCCTAGCACGTGACTATCCGATACTGGGCCGATACACACATACAATGGTATACTACGCTTGATACAGATCTTAATATTCTTATAAGAATATGTTAGAAGAATTGGGTAGACTTGGTGCTTTGCTAGGAAGTCGGACCTTGTCTCGTAAATCGGTAGAACGTAGTACTTGGTACGTACATGATTCGGATACTCCGACGACCGTATTTACTGCCAACATATCCGGGGATCATGGTCGCTTCCTTCCCAAAGATTCACCGATGACGTAGACTCGCACTTTTATTAATCTGGGATTAATATGATGAGAGAGAAAATTAATATAGGATTAATTGCGGAGATATTTTATCTGGGATAAAATATCATTTAAAGAGAGAGAACGATTAATTTGGAATTAATTGATTAATTAATATATTCGATATATTAAAGGAAATTGGATTTCGACGCGGAATTGAAATTAGATTTTAATTCGGGCGAACGAGTTAATTTTGAATTAATTCGTTAGCGACGTGAATAGTGATTTTGCTAGGCGTAATCATTTAATTACGACGCAACGGAAAATTCATTAATTTGGAATTAGCGAACCCAAGCCCGGGATGTTTGCGAGCGCATTCGCGTTTTGAATTCGAGTGCGGCACGCAAGTCAAATCAAGCGTCAAATCATTAGTTGCGTCAAGCGTCAAATCCCTTGTCACTTTGAGTGATGTGACTTGACAAGATTGATTGATGTGATTGATGGTGATTGATGGAAGTTGTTGAAGCATTAAATGCTTGACTTTTTCAAATGAAAAAGTTATATATGTTTATTAATTTTTGAAATAAAATAAACTAACACACATTTTTCTTTTGTCTCTCTCTCTCCTCACGTGTGGAAAGCAACTCTTCTTCTCCTCTCTTCTCCACGCCATTTCTGGCTTCAAATGGGCAGTGAACTGCCGAACAAAATCAAAAGAAAATGGAGGGAAGCAAGTGTTTTTTGTGCAAAACAAGAGTGCTAGCACACTCCGAGATCAATGCGAAGGTGATAGGGAAGTCCCCCCATGAGTCGGGAACCATTTCGGAAAGCTTGGAGCTTGATTTTGGTGACCAAAACCGAACCAGTGGCTGTGTTTTGCTGCTACTGCGTGAGCAGTTCATGAAGGGCAGTGAAGTGCGATTTTGTTGCCCAAATCGTCTCTCAACCGCTCGATGTAAGTATTCCGCAACTTCGTCATTGTATTCACTTGTGATTCATGCTTGTATTTTGATCTTGGGAACCTTAGAAACTCCAACAAGGGGATCCACCTTTAACATTTCAAATGTAGAAATCTCACTTTATTATAATATAGAAATTTTCAGTGTTACCCAATTAATTAAGTCAAACCATCCATAAAGACAGTGTTGTTTTTTGTCCATAAACCATCCATATAGGCGGTATTCCTTTGTCACCTGAAGATTGACCATGTAGGCGGTTTCACATTATGTCAAGTAAATAAAACCAGCCAATTAGGCTGTACCAATATTAATCCATAATATTAAAGTACAATTTCCATTTATAAATAAGTGAGATTAATATATTTTTCATATAAAAGGTTTCACCCTTCCCCCAGCGGAAATTAATTACTAAACCTAAAAGAAAGTAAAAACACACAAACTATTATTACTACTAATAAAAATACATTACAAAACTATTAAAACTAAACAAGCAAGATACAGTCCTAAATCCATTATTAGGAACCTAAGGAAGTAGGAAATTTACAAATGAAATCAATGGCTATTTATAGGCACAAAATGGTCTGCCTTTCGCGACGCACACAACTGGATCCATGAGTCACGCATTTTTGTCTTGGCTTCACAACTCAATGAATAGTTGAAAATATGTGTCGGTAAGGCGCACTTTCGGCGCTAATGTTGACGCTTCGCGATGCAGAAGTCCTGCACATCGCGACACGTGAACTATGAATTTCTATTTTTTTCCTTTTTTTGTCATTTTTTATCATCATTTTAGCCCCGAATTTATTCCATTGAGTCCCGATATTATTTTTATCTAAAAAATATACAAAAACACATCAAAATATTCATAAAACTTGAGAAACAACAATACAAAATATTAAGTCAAAGGGGCGATAAATATTGATATATTTTCCGCTCATCACTTGTGTATGAGAAATCGTAGGATGAGTTTGTGTCACGTGATATGTGTGCATGTGTGTGTATGTTTAATTGATTGATGTTCTCGTGGTATAAAAGTCGAGCTGGTTAGGAATCCGTTCGGATGAAATTCATCTCATACTTATTTTAAAATAGGTAATGAGTCTCGTACGAGCATTATATGTCTAAGCCAGCTGTATATGTGTGTTGTTTGATTATGTGCTTTGTGACGTATTGGTTGTTATGTGTGCTTTGTGGTTGGTTGCACGATGGTTGTATGTATGTGTATGATAGAATTCGTAAGATATATGACTCATAACATATTTCGATAATGTATGTTTACTCGGAATGAATGAAAGATTTGAAAACTGGGTGTGAATATCAAATATTTAAAGTGTGTTTGTTAGGTTGTATTGGTATATATGTATGTGTAAAATTCTAAAATTGAGTTTGTTTGGGATATGCCCTATACCCAACTTGTGGATGGGCTATATGTACATGTATTTGTAATATTTTCATTAATTAATAAAATGGCAATCTTTATTATACGTGTCTTACATAAATTATATGAATCATCAAACAATGTAGTAAAGCCCTTGGAGTAATAAGATGATGGCTTCCATGCCTTATTAGAATCATTACTCTTAAACATTATTAGTCATAGTTTTGTGAATAATCTGGGCGTTCACAAAGCGAAGAGACTAGCGTGATGATATGATCCGCCCTTAAGTGGGGTAGCCGATCTCATAGGCTACTAGCGGAGATCCGTCCGCTTGGTGTATCACATGGATGCTTGAGTTGCTCGTGTACATCAAACTTACCGCCGAAAGTTTTCACATGGAGTGTTTATCCCATGTGTCTGTAAGAACTTTCATGTATCGATTGTATGACAAGTCCTTAGACTTGAGGTCTTTATAATCTTATGTGTGGATAAAATAACTTTGACATTCTCCTTCCCCGGTTCAAAAGATCCGGTCATAAGGGTATGATTGGGTCATTTGTTGAAACACATGAAGTTTGTAAAGATAAAATAGAGAATCGCCACTCTCTCGGATAATATTTTCTTATAAGAGTAGTATTCCAGTTCGCGGGTTGATATGTTATGATAAGTTCTTGAGACTGTGGCCACAGCGGAAAGAATCATGTGATATTCTTGGGTTAGCACGATTCATGACACTATCACATCATACCTTTGACTATATGGGTAGACAATTTCCATACACTAGGTGAAACGGTGGGGATACAGTGAGGCGAGGGACCGTATCATATGTAAATCGCATACAGAATGGGTATATATATACTTCCTTCTCATTTATGGGCCTGGCAGGTTGCTAGATCAACTTTGTTCATTGAAATTGAAAGACCATCTGATCAGAGGATAGTTTATTTTCGATTAAATTATCACGATTATTTCGTGTCCAACTTGAGGGGAACCCAAAAGGTCACACACAACAAAGTCGAAATCAATGGTTAACAGTGCACAGTACAAATTTAACAGCATATATGATTGCTGTAGGAATTGGTTCATAAATGGTTCTGTGTTTAAATTATTGAACAGATCATTTATGAGGTTCCATAGTGGCTTAGGGATTGGTGAATGACGATAGGGGCACTTTGGGAATTGGAATAAATAAATACAAAAAAAAAAACATGAACAGTAACATGAAAAGTAAAAAAATTTTATTTTTTATTTGTTTTGAATTCCAATTCGGCCTAAACTCTTATTAGGGTTTTATAATCTTATTAAAACACTAAATTAAGATCTAGTGGCTAAGATTAAATTAGCATTTAACCCACATCGGATTCTTAATTAATTTTGTTGTCTTTGGAGCACCTATATAAACCCAAAGAATTCTTCACAACTTTTTGCACCAAACCTTTCATATCTCGAGTTTATATAAGTGAGCAACACTAAAGTTTAAGAGTAAGCCACTGATTTTGAGGATCCTTAAGTCTAATTGACGAGAGGAACCTCGAATTAAAAGTTTGAGGTATTTGCCTAGGCTAGCACCAATGGCAACATACCTGTGCACTCAAGGCGTAGTCTTGCCATTGAGTTTTGGCTTTGGTGTGCACACCTTTGGAGGCCACACACTTGGGTGGATCTTTGGAACATGGAAGAGTTGCTGAGTTCGAGAAAAGCTTGTAGATTGGAGGCAGGACTGGAGGAGTCTTCTGTTCAAGTAAGTCTTTTTCTTTCTTTATTTTAATTAGAGTTCTTATGATAGTTAGCATGTCTAGGTTATGTTCTCTGCATGTTTTATGAGTTTTTATACTTAGAAATATTGTAACATGCATAGGCTTGTAGAATAATCAAAACAAATGGGTCTTGGGCAAAGGGATAGCGGCATCATAATTTTTTCTTGATTTTCCGCTGCGCACTCACAGCCGCTTCCCAGAGTTGTATCAGCGCGCCATTTTTTGTTTTGATTAGTTCTCTCTTATTTGCACTTGAAATTGGGTGTGTAAAAGCTCGTTGGAAAGCTAACATCCTGAACTTAATTTTAGGCATAAGTTTTGCATGATTTGGTTAAGATTTGAATTTTGAAATTGCTTTTAAAATTCACGCATCTGTAAAAAAATGTGAATAGTAAATTTATTTGAATAAAATAAAATGCAATATCATAATTAAATATTAATCAAAGTTATTTAATGCCTAAAATAATTCCAACATATTAAAACTCATATGCTTGATGATTCTATGTATGATTAGAATTGACATGATTATTTTAGGGGTGCAAATATCTAGAGACTTTCTAAGGAAATAGATGGTGTATTGAGAGAAAATGACAATGTTTCCCAGTTGACTCCTCCGGGAACTCCACAGCATAATGGGGTCTCCAAAAGGAGAAATCATACATTATTAGACATGGATCTACCTCTTTCATTTTGGGGTCTTGCTTTAGAAACTGCAACACTACTACTAAACCAAGTTCTTTCCATGACTGTTAGTCAAACACCATATGAGTTATGGTCTGGGAAACGTCATAGTCTTAGTTATCTAAGAGTTTGGGGATGTGAAGCATATGTTAAGCTAACACAAAATAACAAATTGGATGATAGGGCAATTAATGTAAGTTTGTTGGATATGCCTTGAACTCAAGAGCATACGTGTTCTACGTCACAAATGAACAAAGAACATTTGTCTCACGAAATGCTAAATTTCTAGAGAATGAATTCCTTCGCAAGAAATATAGTGGGAGTAGACGTGACCTCGATGAGGTACGAGAAGAACAAACTAACAAAGAACTAAACCCCAGGCCCCTCAAAAGGGCAGCGACGGAACAACCAGAGGTTTATGAACTTAGAAGGTCTGGTAGGGAAAGATATGAGCCTAAAAGATATGGTTTCCATATTGATAAGGAACATGATCAGGTTATTGATAATGATGATCCCACAGTTATGACGAAACAATGCATGACATTGATTCAGTCAAGTGGGTTGAGGCCATGAAATCCGAAATAGACTCTATGTATCAGAATTAAGTCTGAGAATTGGTGGATGCACTTGAATGGATAAAACCCATAGGCTGCAAGTGGATTTACAAGCGTAAAACTGATATAGAAGGCAACATCCAAACCTATAAGGCTAGGTTGGTGGCGAAAGGTTATAGACAAATCCAAGGAATTGACTATGACGAAAACTTCTTGTCTATTGCAATGATAAAGTCCATTCGAATTTTACTGGCACTAGCTGCACACTTTGATTATGAGATTTGGTAGATGGATGTCAAAATAGCTTTCCTTAATGGGAACCTCGTAGAGGAAGTCTATATGACACAACCTGATAGGTTTGCATCTAAGGATGATCATAATAAAGTATGCAAGCTTAAACGATCCATTTATTGACTCAAGCATGCCTCTAGAAGTTGAAATATATGATTTGAAGAGACAATCAAAGAATTTGACTTCATTAAAAATGTAGACGAGCCTTGTGTTTACAGGAAAAGTAGTGGGAGTGCTGTTGTGTTTCTTATATTATATGTCGATGACATATTAATCATTGGGAATGATATTCACATGATGCAAGCCACCAAGCAATGGTTATCTAAGAATTTCTCCATGAAAGATTTGGGAGAAGCAGCCTACATCATTGGCATTAAGATCTACCGTAATAGATCTAAGAGGTTGTTAGGACTTTCTCAATCTACATACATAGATAAAGTTTTGAAAAGATTCAAAATGGAAGATTCCAAAAGAGGTAATTTACCTACTTGTCATGGAATCAAATTATTTAAGGATCAATGTCCACATACTCATTCTGATAGAGAGCATATGAGTAGTATCCCTTATGCTTCAGCAATAGGATCGATCATGTTTGTCATGCTATGTAAAAGACCTGATGTCTCTTATGCTCTTAGCGTAACGAGCAGGTATCAGACAAATCCTGGTGAGCAACACTGGGCAGCTGTCAAAACAATCCTCAAGTATCTGAGAAGAACTAAAGATGTGTTTTTGACATACAGAGATTGTTCTGAGATGAAAGTCATTGGTTACTGTGATGCGAGCTTTCATACCGATAAGGATGACAACAGATCGCAAATAGGATATATGTTTACTTTGAATGGCGGAGCTGTCAGTTGGAAAAGCTCAAAGCAGTCAACTACATCGGACTCCACCACTGAAGCCGAGTATATTGCAGCATCTGAGGCAGCTAAAGAAGCAGTATGGATAAATAAGTTCATCATGGAGCAGGAAGTGCTTCCCGCCAGAAAGAATGGCGTCACGATGTACAGTGACAACACGGGCGCCATTGCTCAATCAAAGGAACCAAGGTCCCACCAGAAATCCAAGCATATACTCAGGCGATTTCACCTCATCTAGGAGATTGTTGAGAGAAAAGAAGTTATTATAGAGAAAATATCCACAAAAGATAATCTTGCAGATTCTCTGACTAAATGGCTGACTCAACAAAAGCATGATAGGCACACCCGAGAGTATGGTGTCCAAATTCATACTAGTTGGCTATAGTGCAAGTGGGAGATTGTTAGGGAGATGCCCTATACCCAACTTGTGGATGGGCTATATGTACATGTATTTGTAATATTTTCATTAATTAAAAAATTGACAATTTATATTATACGTGTCTTACATAGATTATATGAATCATCAAACACTGTAATAAAGCCCTTAGAGTAATAAGATGATGGCTTCCACGCCTTATGAGAATAATTACTCTTAAACGTTCCTAGACATATTTTTATGAATAATCTGGGCGTTCACAAAGCGGAGAGACTAGCATGATGATATGATCCACCCTTAAGTGGGCTAGCCGATCTCACAGGCTACTAGCGGAGATCCGTCCACTTGGTGTACCACATGGATGCATGAGTTGCTTGTGTCCATCGAACTGACCGCTGAAAGTTTTCACATGGAGTCTTTATCCCATGTGTCTATGAGAACTTTCATGTATCGATTGTATGACTAGTCCTTATACTTGAGGTCTTTACAATCTTATATGTGGATCAAATAACTTTGACATTCTCCTTCCCCGTTTCAAAAGATCCGATTATAAGGGTATGATTGGGTCATTTGTTGAAACACATGAAGTTTGTAAAGATACAACAAAGAATCGCCACTCTCTCGGATAATATTTTCTTATAAGAGAAGTATTCCAGTTCGTGGTTGATATGTGTGATCAGTACTTGAGACTGTGGCCACAGCCGAAGAATCATGTGAGATTTTTGGGTTAGCACGATTCATGACACTATCAACATCATACATTTGACTATATGAGTAGACACTTTCCATACCCTAAGTCAAATAGCGGGGATACAATGAGGTGAGGGACTGTATCATATGTAAATCGCATACATAATAGGTATATATATATATTTCATTCTCATTTGGGGGCCTTGGCATGTTGCTAGATGTCAACATTGGTTATTGAAATCGAACGACCATCTGATCGGAGGATAATTTATGTTCGATTAAACTATCACGATTTTTTTCATGTCAAACTTTAGGGGAACCGAAAAGGTCACAAACAACAAAGTCGAAATCAATGGTTAACATTGCACAGTACAAATATAACAGCATATATGATTGCTGTAGGAATTGTTCATAAATGGTTCAATGTGTTTAATTATTGAACATATCATTTATGAGGTTCCATAGTGGCTTAGGGATTGGTGAATGACGATAGGGGCACTTTGGGAATTAGTTAAATAAATAAATAAATAAATAAAAAACAAGAAAAACATGAATAGTAACGTGAATATAATTTTTTAATTTGTTATTTGTTTTGAATTCCAATTCGACCCAAACACTTATTAGGGTTTATAATCTTATTAAATCACTAAATTAAGATCCAATGGCTAAGATTAAATTAGCATTTATCCCACATGATTCTTAATTAATTTTTCTGTCTTTGGAGCACCTATATAAACCCAAGAATTCTTCACAAATTTTTACACCAAACTTTCATATCTTGGGTTTATATAAGTGAGAAACTCTAAAGTTTAAGAGTAAGCCACTGATTTTGAGGATCCTTAAGTCTAATGACTAGAGAACCTTGAGTTAAAAGTTTTGAGGTATTTGCCTAGGCTAGCACCAAGGGCAAAATACCCGTGCACTCAAGGCGTAGTCTTGTCATTGAGTTTTGGTTTTGGTGTGTGCACTTTGGAGGCCACACATTGGGTGGCTCTTTGGAACGTGGAAGAGCTTGCTGAGTTCGAGAAAAGCTTGTAGATTGGAGGGAGGACTGGAGGAGTCTTCGGTTTAAGTAAGTCTTTTTCTTTCTTTTTTAATTAGAGTTCTTAAGATAGTTAGCATGTTTAAGTTTATGTTATCTCCATGTTTTATGAGTTTTTATGCTTATAATATATAGTAACATGCCTAGGCTTGTAGAATAATCAAAACAAATGGGTCTTGGGCAAAGGGATAGCGGCATCATAAATTTTTTCTTGATTTTCCACTGCGCACTCGCGGCCGCTTCCCAACAGTGTTTGCATGAATATAAGAGAAATATGCTATGGCGTGTGTAAATGCTTATAAATTCCTAATGTCAAGCTATGTAAGGTATTGTGATTAATCAAAGTTAACGAAAGTTTATTTTGGCATAGAAGATAGTTTGTAACCAAATAGAATAAAGTATGTTTTGAATTCAAAGAATATGATGTTTCATCGATTTGATGATATTCAAAGATGCTTAATTGTATTAAAAATAATAAGTTTGACCTTATGTCACATATGATGGAAATGGATTCGATGTAAAATGACTTATTTTGTGTTGTTCAGGTTGATGCTTTGTATGATTTCAATGTTCGGCTAAAAGATTGACACATATGTGAATATGTAAATTTGAAAATTTGACATGGGTTAATTATAAAGGATAATAACAAGTAATAAATTTGAGCTTGTAAAAAATAAATTTAGTAATTCTGACAAACTGTTGATATGTTTGACTTGTTGTTTGTAGTTATGTTTGGCTTGTTGGTTGTTATACTATCATGGTTGCTTACTGATTTTTAATAACTCACACCAAATCAATTTGTTAGTTTTACAGGTTGGCTACCAGATGGGTCAACCATTTCATCTTTGGAAGTCATGCTCCAAACGTGAATCACCCCAAGCGGAAGTCACCCTCGTTAGTGTCCTGGGAGAAGTTTTAGAATTTTAGGATATTTGATTTGTTGTTTTATTTGTCGTGCTGAGTACGTCTTTTGTATTAAGTAAATGATTTGATTGCTTATGATGTTGTGGACACCGAGCCATTGAGTGGTGATAGATGATATGGGCATGGAGCCCTTAGGTGATGATTTTGATATGTTGGTATGGACATGAGGTCAATTTTGATATATGATTTATATTTCAGGTTCGTTTTAATACTGGACTGAGATCGATGTTGTCCAGTTTTATGATACATCTTGCCGAATTTTTTTATAAATTTAGAGGATTATAGAGATGGGTCAATCCTGTCTCATGTCAGTAGTATTCTACCTCTGGCGGGGTGTTATATATTCAATCATTGCTTCCTTCACAATGTCTTATTACCTAAGAAATTTAACCCATTTCTTCTCTAGAAATCACGTGCCCATCGTTATTACTAACGACGCTTAAAATCTACCCTTGAAAACGTGTTTATTACTAGAACTTAGTAAGGTATTAATGGAAGTTATTCTTATTTGCAATCCTAGGAAGGCTTGATTATGTTTTTAATCTTATTCAAGTAAATTATTGGCATCTTTCTTCTTAGTCCTCGGAGAACCCTCCTCCAAAATCAATTGCGGTGTCACCCCACTTCCACGCAGGAATATTTACGTAATGCCTCTCTGTCGGTGTTCGATATTCTGTTATCGCTTGTCAATGAATAAGACATTTCATTACTTCTTCTGCGGTAACTTCATTCGGTGTACTATACCATGTTCACTCTAGGGTTATGATTTGTTATTATCATGAATTTAGCTGAGAGGGAAATACGTTATTCGGTAAAACCTGTTAACTGTATTTTAAGTGAAATCTTATTCCTTTGGTCATTGGTAAACTATCGTAACGTCTACGGTTACCATGTCTAGCTTACAACCTAAAATACCTGTCCTCTGAAGTGTCCATTGTTAGACAGTAATGAACCCATAGCGTCACTATTGTGTAAATGATATTGTATTATTGTACAAAATAACTATGTAGTAATGAAATTGCCTTTTACCGTTTTTGTAATTTATTACTTTGATATATAAATGGTAAAAGTCCCTATGATTAGTTCCGGATTGTGATGATATGAGACAGTATCAATCCATAAAGGTTTAATCATTAAATATCCCTAGTCGTAGTATATCGAGATTGGACATCGAAAATGCGGAATAGACTAGTACTGCACTTGTGCATGTTGTAAGGGCACAACGGCATAGTTCTCATATATTTAAGTATTGGATACTTATGCAAGTGCGGTAGGAGGTTGTGTTTTACCGATGGTACGGAAAACAGCTTCGCTCTGGATAGACCCCGCGGAGTCCCATTGGTAGTATGTCTGCGTGTCTATGGGAGTCCGCTTCAGGGTAGGTGCATATGATCTTAACCTGAGATTTGCATCGCTAGTACTTACGACAATCGGTAAAATTTAGGTGGGTGGTCCAGGGCTTTAACGAGTTCTGTGTATACCTCTTCTGGGTTTATCAAGAATCGTAGTGTACTGGGTGTGATGTCAAGATGGAAGTATCACTTCAGACATATGGAGATGATGATCGCGAGGGATACAGAACGAGTACTCTATAATGGTTGCAACCATCGGGATAATATGACTAGGTCAGGATTATCCGATTCAAAGAGACTTGTTGCTTGATGTCCGATATGTGTATCGTACGGGGCAGACACATATCCAGCCCCAGGCCTTACATGTGATCATCCGATACTGGTTCGATATACACTATACTACGGTATACTACGCCTGTTATAGATCTAATATTCCAGTAAGAATATTTCTAGAGAATTGGGTAGGCATGGCGTTTTGCTAGAAGCTAACCTTGTCTTGTAAATCGGTAAAAACGTAGTACTAGGTACGTACGTGTTCGAATAGTTCGACAACCGGATTTACTGCCAACATATCTAGAGGTCTCTTGGGTCGCTTCCCGAAGATTCACCAATGACGTATGATTCAAAATCGATAATCTTGGATTAATTACGGAGAAGACTTTATCTGGATAAAGTACTAAATAAAGAGAGAGAACGATTATTAGAATTAATCGTAAAATTATTATATTCGATATAATAATCGGAATTCGATTTCGACGCGAAATTGAAATTAGATTTTAATTCGGGCAAACGAGTTAATTTAGAATTAATTATTAGCGACGTAAATAATAATTTCGCTAGGCGCAATTATTTATTTAAATTCGATTTAATTAACGTCGCGACGTAAGCTCGGTATTTCGGAATATCGAACCCGAACGCGTGAGTGCACGTGGGCCACTTTCATTTGGAAACGTGTGGGGCCCACATGACACTTGTCATTATTTGCATTATTTAATCAAGATGTATTGCATGAAGATAGTGTACAAAGCACTCAAGGATATTGCATGGAAATTGAGTGTTAGACACTCTAAGTCTTTGCATGGTTTGTGTCATAAGTATATTATTATTTAATATAATTATGACATAAATATAAATTGATTTTTGAGACAAAAATCAAATACTCCTCTCCCTCTCTAATTACCGAAACAGTGAGCTCTCAAAGCTCTCCTCCAATTCTTCAATTGTTTTGTGGCAAGACAGAAGAAAGTGTGCTTGTTTGGAACTCTAACACACAACTTTGGCTAGCAACATCAAGGGATCATACAAGTGTTATGGGAAACTCATCTTAGAGCTTGAAGGATCAAACTTGCTTGGAGCATTTCTTTTCATCTTGGCCGAATCCTCCACTGCACAAATGAGCAACAGTTGTTTCATCCATTGCACCACATTCCGTTTTTGTGAGTATTGTTTCCGCCATTACTTCAATGTAGTCATTCTTATATATTTTGCTTGTTTTTGATCTTGGGACATGGTTATTAGATTCCATATGGACTTTTACTGTTCTATTCTGATTCACTGTCTGGTAAAGTATATGGGTACCTATTTTTCCTGATCTTATTTTGTGTTAAGCTACTAGTAAATTATTTATAGTCATATTTTGCCTTATTCCTACCTAGGTGCATCACGTCAGAAAGCATACGAGTTTTACAAACTATTTTTCCTTCATGTTTGTAACTTATGGAATTTCGACCCTATTTTGACACTTAGGAAGCTCATTGTCATACCTCTATAGTCTTTCTCATGTTGGACTTCTTCTTCGTTTCCTAAATGGAAATGTCTGGTACTCTAATGTCTAACGTTGAATGCTAGATTTGTACAAAAGCTTATAGTACTACTGAACCTGAAACTAAGGTACACATTTTACTGCTCATGTACATTTGTCACTATTTGACTAGTATTCTTTTATTCATCACAGCTCCTCGGCAATTCCACTTCCACCTTATTGCGTAGAGCCTCTGTCTCCTCTACTTATGTTATGTATTGTATATGAGGCTCTCGTGATTTATGTGCCTCAAATACCTTATCCTAAGGGTAATGCCATCATTCTTTGGGATGAAATGACTTCGATCGTACCTTAAAGGTGTACACTACATCTTAACCCTACATATTCTTGAGAACATCATTAGGAGAGATGCACTGGTTTATTACTACTGGGCTATCTAACTAAGATTGGGAGGGGTCGAGAAATCAAAGTCTATTTTGGGTTATCTCACAGAAGTATTAAGGCTAAAAAGCAACTTGAATGCAATGTCTAGCCTCTCTTCTAGTTCGGCCCTTTACCGATACTCGCACTATCCTTTAATGATAATTTTTTCAAAACATATACTTACTCTAAGTCTTACTATACTCTTTTGGTTACCTATTTCTATGTAGTTTTGTCTTATTCTTCTTCTTAGTTTCCCTTTTTGGCTCAACGAAAAGGTCTTATAAAATAGACATTTTACTCATTTGATTGTTATATGCTATACCTTCTTCAAGTACTCGAATTTCGTGAGTCCTTACTTCTTCAAACACTCTAGGTTTGGTAGCAGGCTAAGATAACTTTACTAAATTTGGCTAAACTTAAGACACATCAGAAATGGTTCCACTATTCAGGAAATGTAAGCTACATGTCTCATTTGATTCTCATATACTCAACTGAGCTGGCTAGTGTTATGTTAAATGATGTATATGTTTTGTCGGGTTCTTAATTATATTCATCCAGAGTTATACTGAATTTCATATTCATGAGGGGATATGTGTATCTTATGAGATCTAAGGGGAAAAATAATACTGCTACTACTTTTCGAGGCCTGCGTAGTTTTTGGGTGAGTGTCTAAATACTTAGTGAGGTTGGTAATAGAATAAATTTATCTTATGTACTACTAAGGGTTATATGGGTCTTCGTATGGCATGGGGTTACACAACTCTATCAATTATTCTAGGTTAATACTTGTGATGTAATCTTCGAGCTGAGTTATATACGTCGCGACCTTTACTATACTTCCTTGCCATTTTTGAGTTTTCAACTTTTCTCATTTATGTTGGACAATTATGACCCATAACGTCACTATTTGTAAAAGAAATTGTGGTTTTTGTACAAAATTAACTTGTGACAATGGAAATTGTTATTTTATCATTTTGTAATTAGATTACTTGAATATATAAATGATAAAAGTCATTATGATTAGTTCTCGATGATAAGATATGAGACAATATCAATCCACTAAGGTTTAATCATTAAATATCCCTAGTCGTAGTATTATCGAGACTCGACATCGATAATGCAGAATAGACTAGTATTGCATTTGTGCGCGTTGTTGGAGGAGCATAACGGTATAGTTCTCATATATTTAAGTATTGGATACTTATGCAAGTGTAATAGGAGGTTGTGTTTACCGATGGTACGGGAACAGCTTCGCTCTGGATAGACTCCGCAGAATCCCATTGGTAGTATGACTATGTGTCTATGGGAATCTGCATCAGGGTAGGTGTATTTGGTCTTAACCTGAGACTTGCATCGCTAATACTTGCGACAATCAATACGCTTTGGTTTTGGTCGTCCAGGACTTTAACAGGTTCTGTGTACGCCTCTTCTTGGTTTATTGAGAATCGTAGTGTATCGGGTGTGATGTCAAGATGGAAGTATCACTTCAGTCATATGGAGATGATGATCACGCATGGATACAAAACTGGTTCTCTATTATGTTGCAACTATCTGGATGATCGTATTGTAGACATTGCATTTTTGCATGTGAAACCCGATGAGGAGTCTCGTATGGATGCACCACCTTTAGGTCGTAGGAGTCGCGGAAAACGGTTGTCGGAAAGGCAAAGTCAAGAATTGACATGTTTTGTTTAAGTTCGCTCGGAGTTCGCTTGTTGAAAGTTCATTTTTTAAACATATCTCTTAACCCGAAATCACCCCAAACCATTCTAAAGCCACCTAAGCCCCAAACCCACATCCAAAGCCCATAAAACCAAAATAATCAAACACCAAGCCCACCCTCCATTAGGCCCACGACCATAACACTAAAATTACCCCTCTTTACACTATTCCAACATGATTTACCCATATACCAAACTTACTTTAACCATTCCACCTCACTTTAACAAAATATTAAATAAATAACACTTCACTCATTCAAACCCATACCTCACCCATACTTCACTCATTCAACCCATACCTCACTCATTCACACCCACACCTCACTCATTCAAGCCCATACCTCACTCATTCAAACCCATACCTCACTCATTCCACCCCATACCTCACTCATTCACACTTACCCTCCACTACACCATTTGCCTATATAAACCATCATTTTCCACCTTGAAACCCCTAACACATACCTAAGGAGATCAAGCACACATCAAGCAAAGACTCAAGCATTTTGAAAGATCAAAACAGCCCTACATCTTCCCTGCACATCACGCCCACACACCCCTCCTCACTGCCCACTGATTCACGCACATTACAGCCCTCAATCAGCCGTCAACCTCACGTAGTTGGCCTCTAATTTCCTCTATAATTCAAGCATACTACAGCCTCTGTCCAGACCTGAAGATTCACGCCATCACAGCTGTTGAGTTTATTCTAAGGTCCCAAGATCAAACAAGACATGAAATAATGCGTGAATACACCAACGGAGGTAGCGGAATACTCACATTGATCGGTTGAGTCGATTTGGAGACGAATGAAGGCCAAAAACGCACTGCCCTTCACGCCAAACTGCAACAGTCCACTGTCCCTGCAAAACAGAATTTCGGTCTCAAAACGAAGCTCCAAACTCCGTCGGATGAGTCCCGCCTCATGGGTGAACCT
>SKCR01053679.1:0-30172 GCA_019454045.1 Zanthoxylum bungeanum | reverse complement strand
TATAGTAAATAACTTGAGCTGAAAGTTAATGTTCATCGCTGAAGATTCATAGAGAAAGCTTGGCTTTCAATAGAATTCTCCGTAGAATTCTGAGAGATAACAACCTTTATGAGGAATAAAGATCTACTGGGATAGATTTGGAGTTGTTAACACTCTCTGGAATTGTACATTTAAAAATGTACTTGTATTGGTGTCTCATACGCTTCGAGCATATGGAGTCACAATCGAGTCAATCCAAGTGATAATCACTGGATTGAAGTTAAGAACATCTGTTAGTATCTCTGAGAACTAAGATGCTATCTTTTACTATGGAGAAGGAGAACTTGAAGTGACTGGGATCACTGCAGCAAGTTTCCAAACAATTAAATACTACGGTACTATAAAGTTTGAACACCGGGACAGTGAGCTGGAAATCTTCCAAGCAAGATAACTGTTACCGAATAAACAACAAACGCGGATTATTGCTGCAGCTGAGGCAGCAATAGAAGTCTTTTGGATTGAATAAATCTAATTAGATTAGATATAGTTCTGTTAGCAGCTGAGCTAGGCGTCAGCACATGCTAAGGAATTAAGGTCTCATCGACGATCCAGATATATACTTCTATATCATCTGATTCGTTCGGATCATACATCGTGGCGATGTCATGATCGTATAAATCGCGTCAAACGATAATCAACAAATCCGCTGACGAAAACCTTTCCTCAGCAATTTGAGCGAACCGTACATAGTTCGGTGTAGGACACTTGAGTGACTCGCAATGTGCCAAGTGGGAGATTGTTGGACAAAATGACCCATAGCGTCACTATTTGCACAGATCATTGTGTTGTTGTAGCAAATTAACTATGTAACAAGGAAATTGCACTCTCGTCATTTGTGATTAGATCACCATAGATATATAAATGAAGAGAGGTCCTTACGATTAGTTCCTGGATTGAGATGATATGAGACAGTATCAGTCCACGAAGGATTAATCATTAAATATCCTAGCCGTAGTATTATCGAGACTGGACATCGATAATGCGGAATAGGCTAGTATTGCACTTGTGCGCGTTGTGAGGGCACAACGGCATAGTTCTCATATATTAAGTATTGGATACTTGTGCAAGTGCGATAGGAGGTCGTGTTTCACCGATGGTACGGGAAACAGCTTCGCTCTGGATAGACCCTTCGGAATCCATTGGTATTATGACTAGGTGTCTATAGGAGGCCGAAATCAAGGTAGGTGTGTATAGTCTTAACCTGAGACTTACATCGCTAATACTTACGACAATCGGTAAACTTTGGTTTTGGTGGTGGGGGATCTTAACTGGTTCTGTGTTCACCTCTTCTGGTTTATCAGGAATCGTAGTGTATTGGATGTGATGTCGAGATGGAAGTGTCACTCCAGTCATAATGGAGATGATGTCACGCAGGATACGGTATTAGTGCTCTTAAAGTGATGCGCATCCAATCGTGATATTATGACCAGGTCATGAATATCCGATTATAGAGACTAGTTACCAGACATCCGATATGTTTTTCGGACGGGGCAGACACTTATCCAGCCCCAGCCCTAGCACGTGATTATCCGATACTGGGCCAATATGCACAATACAATTGTATACTACGCTTGATACAGATCTAGATATTCTTTGATGAATATGTCCGGAGAACCTGGGAAGACTTGGTGCTTTGCTAGGAGTCGACCTTGTCTCGTAAATCGGTAGAACGTAGTACTTGGTACGTACGTGATTCGGATACTCCGACGACCGTATTTACTGCCAGATTATCCGGGGATCTCATGGGTCGCTTCCCGATAATCCACCGATGACGCACAACTCGCACTCTTGAATAATCTGGGATTATAATAGAAGAGAGAGAAAATTAATCTAGGATTAATAACGGAGATATTTTATCTAGGATAAAATATCGTAGAGAGAGATAACGATTAATTTGGAATTATCGGTAAATTAATATATTCGATATATTAAACGAAATTAGATTTCGACGCGCGGAATTAAAATTAGATTTTAATTCGGGCAAACGAGTTAATTCAGAATTAATTCGTTAGCGACGTAAATAATAATTTCGCCAGGCGTAATTATTTATTTAAATTCGATTGAATTAACGTCGCAACGTAAGCTCGGCATTTCGGAAATATCGAACCCGAACGCGTGAGTGCACGTGGGCCCACTTTCATTTGGAAACGTGTGGGGCCCACATGACACATGTCATTCTAATGCTTTGCATGTAGATAGTGTACAATGCACTCAATGTCATTGCATGGAGTTTGAGTGTTTGACACTCTAAGCCTTGCATGTGTTGTGTCATAAATTTATTATTAATTTAATAAATTATTGGCATAAAATAAATTGATTTTTGGTAAATCATTTATTAACATAACACATTTTTCTCTCTCAAATTCTCTCTTCTCTCTCACGCCCAAAACAGATTTTGGGGACTGGTTTTGAACCACAAAAATCGTGAGCAAGGGAAGCCAAGAGTTCGGTTTTCATGGTGAAAACCGCAAGTGCTAGCACACTACGAGTCTTGCGAAGGTGGTAGGGAGGTTCCCCCATGAGACGGGATCCATCCGATGAAGATTGGAGCTCCGTTTCTTCACTTAATTTTCTGTTTTTGTAGGCAGTGGACTGCTGCCAGTGAGCTTACAAAGGCAGTGCGTTTTTGGGCTTGAATCGTCTCCAAATCGACTCTACCGATCAATGTGAGTATTCCGCTACCTCCGTTGATGTGTTCACACATAATTTCATGTCTTGTTTGATCTTGGGACCTTATAGAAAACCAACATTGCAAACTCTGGCTTTGTCTCCTTGAGCATAGCCATTAACTCTCCAACAGTTTTCTATTGCAATTAGTACTTCTAAGATCTAAGAATAGATCTATGAAGATCCTTTAATTTCAATCATCATGGTATAAGGATTTAATCCTTAGTTTTGACGACAAAATTAAAGTGTCATTGCATTAAGCATAAAGGATTGACCCCTAAAGTTATCATCACCATGAGTCATCCAAAAGTCATGCTCCACTATTTTCTCAACTCCGGGCTCAGGCCCGAGATGGTTTCTATCAAATAGAATAACTTCTCAGTTCCCCGGACTATCCTGAGGTTTTATTCCCAAATGAAAATTGGAGCCGTTTAAATACATTTTCTCCCAGGATTATGTTCTAAACGCTAATCTTTCAGTTATCTTGATACCAATAGTCCAACTATCCAATCAACGATTTCGGGTACAATTGAACATAATGATTACTATAGTCTAACTATATAATCAACTATAATTTGATTGGATAAATTCAAATATATTGATTACTATAATCCAATTATATAATCAACTATAAATGAAGTAGTTCGAATACAATCCAACTGTTTAATTAAAACAACAATTAAATATTAGTCCAACTAATATATTTATTAATAAATAAAGACGAAAAATGAAATAAACGAGTATTGGCAAGTATCTAAACGAAATTGCAAATTTAATACTTGGCTCCCACTATTTTTCGGCGAGCCTCTAACCCTCTGTTGAGTACTCGGGAAACCTAGTTTCCTAGTGGGCTAGGATCCCGTTAAATAACACACAACATTGACTTTGGCTAAAAAGCTGTATGATATTTAACTAGGTAGATCTTTAAGATCAATTGGATCTCATCCAATTCCTTGATCCAGTAGGTGGACATCCAAGTCCGAAACATATATCGAATATATGCCAATATATCCAATATATTCCCTAACCTTTTTCCTCTGAATCAACTAAGCCATGGCTTTGGCACAACAAGCTTAATGATTCCAGGTAAGCGGGACCCATTGACTTTGGAAAGCTTCGTAATCGATGTCGATGGACAATAAGTGATCTTGACTTTGGCCAACAAATCACAACTTGGACAAGACATACGATATGGAACAAAGCCTTCATGATTCAAACACTTCTGCGATGGACAAAGGTCTTGACTTTGGCCAACAAACCAGTGCCAATCTTGGATCTTGAGAGAGAATCACTCAATGGAAGGAAAACACTTAATATTTGTTGAGGGTTTTTCGCGTAATTGGCAACCAATTAATATCTTTGATTAGGTCTCATCATACACTCTTAAACATGCATTCTAAAAACATAATAAGGCGCGATAAATAAATTAATAATGATATGCGGATAGATATTTAAAACATTTTGTTCCTGGAACATATCTCTCCATTTCCTCTCTCCTGCTAGCACTATTCTTACTTCTACCCAATTACATAACACTTCTAAAGAAACTTCATTAACATTGAGGGGAATATGTGAGAAGAGAAATACAAAGAATCAAGAGGTAATAGGCTGGACACGCATGTCCAATTTAATAAATTCAAAATTTATTACAATAATTTCCAAAATTGCCCTCATCCATCTAATATCCATCCGATATATATTATTCATACATCACATCCATGTATTCACACAAAGCATGTTATCAATCAATCTAATCCAAATAATTAATCTTTGATTAATGACCATCCAATGTTCAAACAACGATTTGATTTGCGCGAGTCCAACTCATTTTAAGAATAAGTACTCAAAGTACGAATTCTTGAATTATATCGAAATACAATATTAAATCCAATTTAATTCGTATTCAATACTAATTCTTTATTTAATTCCAAATTAAATAATTAGACTTTTTAATGTGCCTTTGCGACTTAGATTCTAAATCTAATCTTAATGGGTCTCAAAGCCGAATTAACATCCAATGTCAATTTAATTAAAGTCCAATGGGCTTTCAATTAATTTATAAGGCATGGACTTTGGCAACCAAAGCCCAATAAGGAATCACCCTTTGCCACAAAATTAATTTTGGCCCATTATGCCCAATTAAATTTTAAAGGCCCAATTAACATATTTGGACTTTATGGAAATGGTTTTAGGCCCAATTGGATCCAACCAATTATCATAAACCAAACTTGGCCCAACCAAGCCCATTATGCCCAAATACAATATTTTTAGCCCAATTCCAAATTAATTAAATTATAATATTCCAAATTTCACAATTTAATTAATTAAAGTGTATTAGCCATAATTAATTAGTTAAATTAATATTTCCAAAACACCAATTACACTAATTAATCATGCTTTAATTAATCAACTTATGTTCAACACAAATTGAAGCAAAATCAATTCCAACATGCTTCCTACAGCTCACGACAATAAGGGACTTTTTATATTAATTTTGATTTCAATCCAATTAAATCACAAAAATATATCCTATGCATTTTAAACACATCCAACTGTTAAAAATTCAAAAATCACCAAGAGCTACAAATGGGTTCACATTCGGCCAAGCCTCAAAATTTGGGGAAAACTAATCCAATTAAATTTTCATCAAATTGATCATGCACAACTCAAATTTAACATATTATAAGCATGCTCAAACAAACAATTTGAATAAAACATGCTCAAATAAAAAATACCCAAATCAAGATTAAGAACCCTAAATTCAATTTCATGCTCAATTATGGCTCAGATACCATTGTTGGGTTTTCTAGGTCAAACCAAGATCAATTAAGCAAATGAAATGTGTGAATACGCAAAGAAGATAGCGGAAAATACTTACAATGCTCGGTTGAATGTAGAAGAGAAGTTCAAAACTTTGCCTCCATGGTTGTTGCTCCAAGCTTTCTTTGATGTATGTTGAGCTTCCAAGCTTTGTGAATGAGATTCAAATCTCATGGGAAAAGTTTCCCTATTACCATTGTATGAATCTTTAGTGTGCTAGCACTGGAAATTGTTCAACAAAATTTCCTCGTTATCCTTGCAACTCTCGGCCAAGCCAAGATTTTTGGAGAGGGAGAGCAAAGCTCATGCCCAAAAGTGAGAGAGAGATGAATAAAATGAGTGTTGTGTGTAATTTGATTTTCCAAAAATCAAGTAAAGTAATACCAAACTTCAAAAGTTGGTAAAGGTCACTCATTTCAATCAAAATGAAGGTAATGTGTTTTACAAGCCAACATCAAAGTCTTCACCAACTTCCATCACCAAAAAGGTGAATGATTGACTAGTGATGTGACTTGATGTGACTTATGGGCCCCACTTGAATTCAAAATCGGAGTGGGCCCACAAACACTCCCGGGCTCGAGTTCGCTAATTTCAAATTAACGAATTTTATGTTGCGACGTAATTAAATAATTAGGCCTAGCAAAATTACTATTCACGTCGTTCGCGAATTAACTCAAAATTAATTCGTTCGCCCGAATTGAAATATAATTTTAATTCTGTTATGAAATCTAATTTCATTTAATATATCGAATATATTATTTTATCAATTAATTCTGAATTAATCGTTCTCTCTCATTAAATTGAATTTTATCCCAGATAAAATCTCTCTGCAATTAATCCTAGATAAATTTTCTCTCTCTTCTAATTAATCTCAGGTTAATTATGTTCGAGTCATACGTCATCGGTGAATCTTCACGAAGTGACCCATGAGATCCCTAGATATGTTGGCAGTAAATTTGGTCATCGGACTATCCGAACACGTGCGTACCCGGTACCACATTCTTACCGATTTACAAGACATGGTTGGATTCTAGCAAAGCACCGTGCCTACCCAATTCTCAAGAAATATTCTTTTAAGGAATATGTAATCTGTGTCAGGTGTAGTATACGTAATATTGCGTATTATGATCCAGTATCAGATGTCACATGCAAGGCCTGTGGTTGGAATTGTGTATGCCCCGTACGAAGCATATATCGGATCTCTGGCAAGGCATCGACTTCAGGTATGTTAGTTATAGAAATAAACATGTCTACTTGTAGTTTTAAAAATTGGATTTTTGATTCTGGTTGTGGTACTTATATATGTACTGATGTGCAGGATCTACGGATTAGTAGGAGAGTTGCCTCAGGAGAGATTGACCTCCGCGTTGGAAATGGGACTAGAGTCGCCGTTTTGGCCGTTAGGACTTATATTTTGGAACTGCCCTTGGGGCATGTACTTAATCTTTCAGACTGTTATTATGTACCTGGTTTGACTAGGAATATTATATCTGTATCTTTATTGGCCCAATGTGGCTATACTTTTGTTTTTAGAAACACTGGGTGTTTTATGTATAAAAATGATATGGAGATATGCAGTGTTGATGTGAATAATGGTCTTTATATTTTGAATATAAATCAATCTCAAACATATAATATAACAAACAAAAGGCTTAAACTAAGTAAGAAAGATTAAACTAATATGTGGCATTGTCGTCTGTGACACATTAACAAGACTCACATATCCACAATTTCGAATAGTGGGTACTTGGACGAATTTGATCCAAATTCATATGACGTCTGTGAATCTTGTTTATTAGGCAAAATTCCTAAAACACCTTTTAGCGGTAAAGGTGCACGTGCCACCGAACTGTTAGCCCTCGTTCATAGTGACGTATGTGGGCCCTTGTCTAGCCAGGCTAGAGGTGGATATGAATACTTCGTAAAATTTATGGATGATGCATCGCGTTATGGTTATGTGTATCTTATGAGACACAAGTCGGAAACCTTTGAGAAATTCAAAGAGTTTCGGCACGAAGTAGAAAAACAGACCGGTAAAAGTATTAAAAAATTACGGTCGGACCATGGTGGAGAATACTTAAGCAATGAGTTTCTTGATTACTTGAAAGAGTATGGTATTCTTTCACGGTGGACTCCTCCCTGAACACCGTAATTAAACGGTGTGTACGAACGGAGAAACCGAACTTTGTTGTACATGGTAAGGTCGAACATGAGTCGCACAGAGCTACCTATTTCCTTCTAGGGATATGCATTGAACAGTGCAATACTTATTTTGAATAAGGTTCCATCAAAGTATGTTCAACAGACTCCATATGAAATATAGGCAGGAAAGAAACCGGTTTTCTCATTCCTAAAGATTTGGGGATGCTGGGCATACGATAAACATTTGAATGGTACCAAACTTTAACCCAAATCGGATAAGTGTCTATTTGTAGGTTATCCTAGGGAAACCAAAGGATATTACTTCTACAACCCACAAGAGAACAAAGTATTTGTTGCTCTACATGCGGTTTTCCTTGAGAATGAATTCCTAAATGCAGTGGTTAGTGGGAGGAAAGTAGAACTCAATGAAAATCGGAGTGATATTGTTCCTGGCACAGAATCCTTAACGGAATATGAATAGTTCCACAGGGATGAGACTGTACCACAATCTTCGAATACACAAGAACCACGTAGATCAGAGAGAGTCAGAAAACAACCTGACAGGTATGGGTTTCTGATCTCACCTCATGTTGATATTAATCTTATTGAGGAAGATGAACCAGCTACGTATGAGGAAACGATACAAGGTATCGACTCCAGTTTATGGCAAGATGCCATGAAGTCCGAAATGGATTCCATGTACACCAACCAAGTTTGGACACTGGTTGATGCACCAGAAGGCGTAAAGCCTATTGGTTGCAAATGGGTCTTCAAGAAGAAGACCGACATGGATGGCAACATACAAAAGTAAAAACTAGGCTTGTAGCGAAGGGGTATCTTCAACGACATGGTGTCGATTACGATGAAACTTTTTCACCTGTTGCCATGATTAAATCCATTCGAATAATGCTTGCTATTACTGCATATTTCAATTACATGATATGGCAGATGGATGTCAAAACCTCCTTCCTAAACGAAAACCTTTTGGAGGATCTTTATATGCAACAGCCTGACGGTTTTATCGTACTTAAACATGTAGAGAAGGTTCACAAGTTAAATCGATCCATTTATGGATTGAAGCAAGCATCGCGTTCTCGGAACCAACATTTTGATGAGATCATAAAGAATACGATTTCATTCAAAACGAGGATGATCCTTGTGTATATAAGAAGGTTAGTGGGAGCGCACTGACATTCATTGTCCTTTACGTTGATGATGTATTGCTTATTGGAAATGACATTCCCATGCTACAAATAAGAAAGCTTGGCTTTCATTAAAATTCTCCATGAAGGATCTGGGAGAAGCAGCTTTTATTCTGGGAATAAAGATCTACCAGGATAGATCTAGAAAGCTGTTTGGACTCTCCCAGCGCACATATATTGACAAAGTGTTGAAGAGATTCAACATGGAATAGTCTAAGAGGGGACTGTTTGCAGTGTCACATGGTGTCACTCTATCTAAGGACATGTGTCCTAAAACTCAAGATGATAGAGACAACATGAGTCAGATCCCGTTCGCTTTGGCAGTCGGATCGATCATGTTTTCCATGATATGTACGTGACCTGATGTCTCATATGCTTTAGCATGCGTAGTCGCTATCAGGCCGATCCAGGTGATGGTCACTGGATGACGGTTAAGAATATCCTTAAATATCTTAGATGAACTAAGGTTGCTTTCTTAATCTATGGAGATGGAGAACTTGAGGTAACTAGGTTTACCGATGTAAGTTTCCAAATCGATAAAGACGACTGTAAGTCACAATCCGGGTACATATTTTATTTGAACAACGGAGCAGTAAGTTGGAAATCTTCCATTCAAGAGACTGTTGCCGATTCAAAAACAGAAGCGGAATACATTACTGCAGCTGAAGCAGTAAAAGAGGCAATTTGGATCCGTAAATTCCTAATTGGATTAGGAGTAGTTCTGTTAGCAGCTGAGTCCGTTCCATTGTATTGTGACAATAACGGGGCTATAGCGCAGGCTAATGAACCACGGTCTCATCAACAATCCAAGCATGTTCTTCGACATTTCCATCTCATTCGTGAGATCATACATCGTGGCGACGTGAAGATCGAGAAGGTCACATCAAAGGACAACATTGCAGATCCGCTGAAGAAAGCTACTCCTCAGCAAAAGTTTGAGCGACATGTACATAGTTTATGTGTTAGATGCTTGAGTGACTGGCTATAGGCCAAGTGGGAGATTGTTGGACAATTATGACCCATAACGTCATTATTTGTAAAAGACATTGTGGTTTTTGTACAAATTAATTGTGTGACAATGGAAATTGCCATTTTATCATTTTGTAATTAGATTACTTGTATGTATATAAATGATAAAAGTCCTTATGATTAGTTCCAGATTGTTAGATATGTGACAATATCAATCCACAAAGGTTTAATCATTAAATATCTATAGTCGTAGTATTATCGAGACTGGACATCGATAATGCGGAATAGACTAATATTACACTTGTGCGTGTTATGGAAGCGTAACAACATAGTTCTCATATATTTAAGTATAGGATGCTTATGCAAGTGGATAGGAGGTTGTGTTTGCCGATGGTACAGAAACAGCTTCGCTCTAGATAGACCCCGCGGAATCCATTGGCAGTATGACTATGTGTCTATGGGAATCCGCATCAGGGTAGGTGTATTTGGTCTTAACCTGAGGCTTGCATCGCTAGTACTTGCGACAATCATACGCTTTGGTTTTGGTCGTCCGGGACTTTAACAGGTTCTGTGTACTCATCTTCTGTATTTATTGAGAATCGTAGTGTATTGGGTGTGATGTCAAGATGAAAGTATCACTTCAGTCATATGAAGATGATGATCACGCAGGGATACAGAACTGGTTCTCTATTATGTTGCAACTATCGAGATAATATGACAAGGTCATGATTATCCGATTATAGAGACTAGTTGCTTGTGATATGATATATGCTTCGTATGGGACAAACACTATTCCAGCCCCAGGCCTTACATATGACATCAGATACTGGATCGTAATACACAATACTACGTATACTACGTCTATTATAGATTATATATTCCTTAAAGAATATTTCTGGAGAATTGGGTAGGTACGGCACTTTGCTATAAGCAAACCTTGTCTTTGTTGGTGTTTGCTAAGGTCCCAAGATCATTAAACAAACATAAAACAAGTGTGAATACAAATCAACGAAGTTGCGGAATACTCACATCGATCGGTTGAGTGACGCTACGAAGAACAAAATCTGATTTTCTGTCCTCCCAAGTGCTCGGCAGTGAGCTGCTCTCCATCCTCCATTTTCGGCCATTGGTGAGCTCCAAGCTTTGTCAAATGATTCTCGGCTCAAGGGTGGACTTCCCTATCACCTTGTGTTGGGTTTCAATCAAGTCCCAAGATCATAGATTAAGCATGAAACAAGTGTAAATACAAACATAGGAGGTGCGGAAAACTCACAATGAACGGATTTGATGCATATGGTGATGAACCAAAAAACGCACTGCATCCTCTGTCAAGTTCGGTAGTGGGCTGAGCAGTGGGTGGACTTCACGGTGATGGATTTTCTTCCTTCTCCAAGAATCGGCCATGGATGTCCTTTGAAGCTCCAAGTTTTTGTTGATTCCAAGCTCATGAAAACACTTCCCTATCACCTTGGTATATCTCCAATGGTGTGCTAGCACTTGTGATTTTCTTTGCCACAAAAAACATCACTCACCTTCTTGCCATTTTCGGTCAAAACCAGAAGGAAAAACAGAAGAAATGGCAGTGAAGCCAAGAGAGAAGGAATAACGATTTTTTTTTGCTCCAAAAGCCTAATACCGTAAATGGAAGAGAGAAAGTGGGAAATAAAAAATTGTAAAAGGGTTTTATAATTTCCAAAATTATTAAACCATTTACCACTTTTAATTTCCAAAAAGGAAAGCATTAAATGCTTGTCAATCACCTCAAATCAACTCACATCAATCACTCAAATGTCTCATCACTCAAAGTGACATGTGATTTGACGCTTGATGTGATTAATGATTTGACGCTTGATTTGACTTGCGTACCGCACTCGAATTGGAAATACGAATGCACTCGCAAATAATCTCGGACTTGGGTTCGCTAATTCCAAATTAACAAATTTTTCGTCGCGACGTAATTAAACGATTATGCCTAGCGAAATCACTATTCACGTCGCTAACGAATTAATTCTAAATTAATTCGTTCGCCCAAATTAAAATCTAATTTTAATTCCGCGTCGAAATCTAATTTCGTATAATAAATTGAACATATTATTTTATTGATTAATTCCAAATTAATCGTTCTCTCTCTTTAATTAATATTTTATCCCAGATAAAATATCTCTGTAATGAATCCCAGATTAATTTTCTCTCTCATTAAATTAATCCCAGATTAATTAAAGTGTGAGTCATACGTCATCGGTGAATCTTCGGGGAGCGACCCATTAGATCTCCGGATATGTTGGCAGTAAATCGGGTCGTCGGACTATCCAAACACGTAAGTACCTCGTACTACGTTTACACCGATTCACAAGACAAGGTTGGCTTCTAGCAAAGCGCCATGCCTACCCAATTCTCCAGATACATGCTTACAGGAATAAGCGATCCATATCAGGCGTAGCACATGTCGGATGTCTGGTAACTAGTCTCTATATTGGATAACTATGACCTAGTCATATTATCCCGATGACTGCTGTACTTAAGAGAACCAGTACCGTATCCTACGTGACCATCATCTCCATATGACTGGAGTGACAATTCCATTTTGACATCACACCCAACACACTACGATTCTCAATATACCCAGTATTGGCGTACACAGAACCTGTTAAAGCCCTAGAAGACCTCAACCAAAGTATATTGATTGTCGCAAGTATTAGCAGTGGAAGTCTCAGGTTAAGACCAAATACACCTACCCTGATTTCGGACTTCCATAAACACATAGTCATACTACCAATGGAATTCTGAGGGGGTCTATCCAGAGCGAAGCTGTTTCCCTTACCATCGGTAAAACACAACCTCCTATTACACTTGCATGAGTATCCTATACCTAAATATATGAGAACTATGCTATTGTGCCCTCACAACGCGGACAAGTGTAATACTAGTCTTTTACGTATTTATCGATGTCCAATCTCGATAATACTTTGACTAGGGATATTTAATGATTTATCCTTCATGGACTGATACTGTCTCATATCATTCTCAGTTCAGAAACAAATCATATGGACCTCTCATCATTTATACATCTAGGTGATCTAATCACAAATGATAAGAGTGCAATCTCTTTGTCACATAGTTAATTTGTACAACAACACAATGATCTGTACAAATAGTGACGCTATGGGTCATAATTGTCCAACAATCTCCCACTTGGCCTATAGCTAGTCACTCGAGTGTCTACCGCCCGAACTATGTATGGTTCGCTCAAATTACTGAGAAAAGGTTTTCGTCAACGGATTTACATGACTATCATCTGATGCGATTTATTCGATCATCACATCGCCGCGATGTATGATCCTAACGAATCAGATGAATATCAAAATAAGTATCTGGATCGTCGATGAGACCATTAATTCTTTAGCATGTGCTGACGCCTAGCTCAGCTGCAAACAGAACTCTATCGAATCTAATTAGATTTATTATCGACCCAAATGGCTTCTATTGCTGCCTCAGCTGTAGTAATAACCCGCATTTTTTGTTTATTCTGTAACAGTATCTTGCTTGGAAGATTTACAGCTCACTGTTCCTTTATTCTACTGTATAGTACCTTTGTTACGACTTATAGTCGTTTTATCGGTTTAGGAAACTTACAGTAGTGATCCCAGTCACTTCAAGTTCTCATTCTCCACAGATTAAGACAATATCCTTAGTTCTCTAAGAAACTAAAGGATGTTATTAATTTCAATCCAGTGACTATCAGTTGGATTGGCCTATTTGTGAATCTATATGCTCAAAGCGTTTGAGACACCAGGTCTCGTACATTTTTCAATGTATGGTTTCTCGGATAGTTTTTCATGAAAGCCAAGCTTTCACCGATTGTTTTTATGGGAATATCATTTCCAAGAAATGACATATTATCATTATTTATAGGACAGCCACTGTCAGTGTGCTCCCACTAACCCTCTTATATACACAAGAATCATTTTCGTTTTGAATTAAATCATAAACAATTATGATTACATCAAAACGATAATTCCAAGAACCTAATGCTTACTTCAATCCAAACATGGATCGAATAACCTGCAAACCTTGTTTGCTAGTTTTGGTACGACAAAATCGACAAGATGTCTTAAACATCCTCCAAAAGGTTTCCTTTTCAGGAAAGCAATTTTCTCGTTAAGCTGTCATATTTCACTAATGAAACATGCATCATTAGCAAGCATTATCCAAATGGATTCAACAGTGGCAACAGATAAAAGGTTGAATCGTAACCAACACAATGTTGATAACGATACCTTTCCGCTAAAAGTCTAGCTTAGAACGTTGGTATGTTGCATTCCATGTATGTCTTCCTTGAAGACTAATATAGTACCAATAGGCACAATGCCTTGTGGTACATCAACTAGTATCCAAACTAAGTTGATATACATGGAATCCATTTCGGACTTATGACACTTTGTCATAATAGGGAGTCGATACCTTGTATCACTTCCTCATACGTAGTCAGTTGGTATTCCTCAAAAGATTAACATCTTTATGAGGTGAGATTAGAAACCCGTACCCCAGGTTGTCTTCTGACTCTCTCCGACTTTATGCGGTTCTTGTGTATTCGAAGATTAATGGTATAGTTTCATCCTTGATGAACTATATATGTTCCATTAAGATTCGGTGCCTGGAATAGTATTACTCTGATTTTCATCGAGTTTTACTATCCTCCCACTTACCACTGCATATCGGTATTCCTCTTAGGAAAACCGCATGGTGAGCAACAATTACATTGTTCTCATGTGAGTTGTATAAGTACAATACTTTGGTATCCCTAGGATAACCGACAATTGGCACTTATCCAATTTGGGTTTTAGTTTGGTATCATCCAAACATATGCCTAGCATACCCAAATTTATAGGAATGAGAAACCCGATTTCTTTCCCGTTCATATCTAATATGATATCTGTCAAACAGATTTTTATGTAACATTATTCAAAATAAGTTCTTGCACTGTTAATGTTTATCCGTTGAAGGAAATGGTAGCTCAGGGCGACTCATGATTAACCTTATCATGTCCAATAAAATTCGGTTTCTCCAGTTCGAACACACCGTCAAATTACATGTTCCGGGAGGAGTCCTCAATTGAAAGAAAACTTTACTCTTTCATGTATATTAGAAACTTATTGCATAAATATTTTCCATTACGGTCTTACCGCGACGGTTTAATACTTTTTCCGATCTGTTTGTCTATTTCGTGTCGAAACTTTAAAAGTTTCTGATTTGTGTTTGAAAAGAAACACATAACCATAACACGATGCCACATCCGTAAAGGTCACGAAACATTCATATCCACATCTAGCTTTGCTAGACATGGGCCCACTTACTTCACTATGAACTAGGGCTAACATATCGGTGGCAATTGCACTTTTACCGAGTAAATAGTGTTATAGGCACTTTGCCCAATAAACTAGATTCGTAGACTTTATTTGACTAGAATCAAATCAGTCCGAGTACCCACTCTTCAAAATTATGGATATACGATTCTTGTTTTAGTTGTGTCCCAGACAACAATGCCACAATTGGTTTCTTCTGATCAAATCAGTTTGAGCTGTTTGTTTGTCATTTTATATGTTTGAGATATTATTTATATTCAAAATATAAATTATGTCATTCACATCTAATGTGTTTATCTCAATATTATCTTTATAAAATAAAACACTTTAGTATTATAGAATATAAAGGTTCACCCGCAGCGGGTAAAACACTGATATATAGATAATGTATCGAGTCAAACTAGTTACATTATAACAGTTTCCAAATTTAGGTACACACCCGAGGGCAGTTCCTAAAATTAGGTATCTACTGTTGAAACAGCGACTTTCATCCCGTTTCCAATTCGCAGAGAAATCTCAATCTGAAGTCAGTATCCTACTCATAGCTGATTCTGAACATCAATACATATATTTTATGTACCACACTAAGTATTTAAATCCAATTTTAATACTAGTAATGAACATAATTGTGACAAACATATTTGAAGTCAGAGCTCATCTTCAATTCCTTCATGTCTGCTTTGTCCAAACGGTAGTCAAGCTTCCGCGATCCCGCTTGCCATATTTTAGGCAGACATTTTGGGATATGTCATTTATCTTCCTAGAGGATTATAATGATTTTGCCTTTGCCCTTTTCAACATTCCAGAAGCCTTGGCCAAGCCTCGGGTTTCTAGAATATCGAAGTGAGGTGCGCCTTGCGCTACGTGCCTATTGCAAACTCTGACTTTGTCTCCTTGAGAATAGTCATTAACTCTCCAAGATTTATTTATTGCAATTTAGTACTTCTAAGATTCTAAGGATAGATTCTTTGAAGATCCTTCAATTTCATTATCATACTTTAAGGATCTAACCCTTAGTTCTGCCAAAGAAATTAAGGAGTCTACTGCGACAAGGTTAATGGATTAAGCACTAAAGTTATCATTACATTAATCTTCCAAAGATTATGCTCTACTATTTGCTTAACTCCGGGCTTAGGCATAATATGTTATTTTATCAAATAAAGTAACTTATTATTTTCCAGGACCATTCTGAAATTTAATTCCCAATTTGAAAAATTAAACCATTTAAATACATTTTCCTTAGGATTATGTTTTAATTGTCAATCTTTCAATTTTATCTTGATTATAATAGTCCAACTATTTAATCAACGATTTAGGTACTATTTATTATAATGATTATTATAGTCCAACTATATTAATCAACTATAATTTAATTAAATCAAATATATTGTTTACTATAATCTAATTATATAACCAACTATATATGGATTATTTGAATATAGTCCAACTGTTAATTTAAAACAACTAATTAAATATTAGTCCAACTAACATTTAATTTATTTGACGAATGATATTTGTATTGAGCGCGTATGGCAAGTAATTAAATGAATATTGCAAATTCAATTCTTGGCTCCCACTATTTTTCGGCGAGCCTCTAACCCTCTGTCGAGTACTCGGGAAACCGTGTTTCCTAGCGGGCTAGGATCCCGTTAAATATCACACAATCTTGACTTTGGCCAACAAATTGTATGATAATTAACTAGGTAGATCTCTAAGATCAATTGGATCCAATCCAATTCCTAGATCCAGTAGGGGGACATCCAAGTCCGAAACATATATCTCATATATGCTAATACATCCAATGTATTACCTAACCTTTTTCCTCTGAATCAACTAAGCCTTGGCTTTGGCACAACAAACTTAGTGATCCCAGTTAAGCGTGACCCATTGACCATGGAAAGCTTCGTAATCAATGTCGATGGACAAGAAGTGGTATTGACTTTTGCCAACAAACCACAACTTAGACAAGACACTGATGTGGAACAAAGCCTTCGTGATTCAAACACATCCTCGACTGACAAAGGCCTTGATTTTGGCCAACAAGCCAATGCCAGTCTCAGATCTTGAGTAAGAATCACTCAATGGAAGGAAAGACGCTTAATATTTTGCGAGGGTTTTTCGAGTGCAAATTGGCAACCAATTTATTATCTTTGTTAAGGTCTCATCATCAAACACCCTTAAACATGCATTCTAAACACATAATAAATCGCATATGAATAAAACAATAATGATATGCGGATGGATATTCTACACATTGATCCTAGATCAAATCTATCTCTTTCTCTCTTCCGCTAGCACATGTATTTACTTCTACCCGTTACACTACACTTCTAAAGAAACCTCATTTACATTGAGGGGAATAGGTGAGAAGAGAATACAAAGAATAAGGAGGTAATAAGGCTGGACGCGCATGTCCAATTAATAAATCAAATTTATTACAACAATTTCTAATATTGTCCTACCCATCTAATATCCATCCGATATACATTATTCATGCATCGTAACCATGTATTCACACAAGCATATTATCAATCAATCTAATCAAATTAATTAATCTGATAATTAGTGACCATCCAATGTTCAAACAACGATTTGATTTTGCTCGAGTCAAACTCGTTTTGCGAATAAGTACTCAAAGTACATATTCTCGAATTAAATTAAACTACATAATTAAATCCAATTCAATTTGTATTTAATTCTAATTCACTATTTAATTCCAAATTAAATATTACACTTTATTAACGAACCTTTACGACTTAAATTCCAAATTTAATTCTTACGGGTCTCAAAGCCCGATTAACATCCAACGTTAATTTAATTAAAGTCCAATGTGCTTTTAATTAATTTCTTAAGGCGTGGACTTTTGGTCAACTCGGGTCAAACCGATAACCAAAGTCCAATCCGGGATTAACCCCATAAGCCTAGAAATCAATCTTGGCCCATTAGGCCCAATTAAACTTTAAAGGTCCATTAGTCGCATTTGGGCTTTATGGATGCGGTTTTGGGCCTAATTGGATCCAACTAATTTTGCCTAAACCCAATTTAGTACAACCAAGCCCAATAAGCTCAATAACAGCTTAACAAGCCCAAATCCAATTTTAAGGCCCAACATAATTAAATTACAAAAATTGCAAATTCCCAATTTAATTACATAAAGTGTATTACATAATTAATTATCCAATTAACATTTCTAAAACATCAATTAGCCTAATTAATCATGATTTTTAACATCAAATAGTGTCCAACACAATTTAATGAAATTCAAACCCATTTACATGTTATATCATTCTCGGCAATTTGGGCAATTTGTGTCCGATTCGGTTTCAATCCAATTAAATCCACAATCGAGATTAAATCAACATTCCCGACTGATTCCAATTCATCCAATGAACAAAAAATCAAAAATTTCAAGACAATTAAGGCTTCCAACCATTCGACAACACAAAAAATTGAGGGAAAAATGATCCAATCATAATTTCTTCAAATTGATCTAATCAATCCTTAATTAAAACACATTTAAACATATTCATTCATCCAATTTCATAAATCATGCTCAAACACTTTTTTACCCAAATTTTAACCCTAAACAATTTCATGCTCAACCTTACTCATAGATACCACTGTTGGTGTTTGTTAAGGTCCCAAGATCATTAAACAAACATGAAACAAGTGTGAATACAATCAAAGAAGTTGTGGAATACTCACATCAATCAGTTGAGCGACCCTACGAAGAACAAAATCTGATTTTATTTCCTCCCAAGTGCTCGGCAGTGAGCTGCTCTCCATCCTCAATTTTCGGCCATTGGTGAGCTCCAAGCTTCGTCAAACGATTCCCGACTCATGGGTGGACTTCCCTATCACCTTCGCATGTCTCTCGGAGTGCTAGCTCTTGAGAAATTTGCCACAAATTTGCCACACTTTACTTTCATTGCTCATTGTTTCTTCCAAGCAAAACCAGTGAAGAAAATGACCTGTTGGCCGAATGAAAGAGAAGAAGATTTTGGCTCCCAAAATCGTGAACCAAGAGAGAGAGAGATGAATGTGTATTCACTTAATTGATTTCCAAAATCAAAAATAAACTTATACCAAAAATTTGTGTAAAAGCTTTCCAAAAGTCAACACACATATTTTGGCTCCAAAATGCATTAAACGCTTTCCATCAACTCTCATAAACTCACATCAATCAATCAATCAATGGTCACATCACTCAAAGTGACATGATTTTACCTTTGATGTGACGCTAGATGCGACTAGCGGTTTGACGCTTGATATGACTTGCGTGCCGCACTCGAATTCGAAATGCGAATGCGCTCGAAAATAATCTCGAGCTCGGGTTTGCTAATTCCAAATTAACGAATTTTCTGTTGCGTCGTAATTAATTGATTACGCCTAGTGAAATCACTATTCACTTCGCTAACGAATTAATTCTAAATTAATTCGTTCGCGCCCGAATTAAAATCTAATTTTAATTCTGCATCGAAAACCAATTTCGTATAATATATGGAATATATTAATTTTATCGATTAATTCTAAATTAATCATTTTCTCTCTTTAATTTATCCCAGATAAAATATCTCTGCAATTAATCCCATATTACGGATGGGTAATGGAGCAAAACTGGCTGCATTGTGTGTGGGGACTTATTCATTAGTATTGCCGAATGGTTTAGTTTTAGACTTAAAAGATTGTATTTATGTGCCTTCTCTAGTAAAGAACATCATTTCAATTTCTTCTTTATGTAATAAAGGCTTTTCATGCCTAATAAGTTGTATTGAATGTTCTATTTATTTCAATGAAATAAATTATGGAGATGGTAATTTGAATAATGGTATCTATGTCTTACAAACTAACAAAGAATATTCAACCTCTAATATATACAACGTTAATTCGAATACTCTCAATGAACCACTTCTATGGCATAGTCGCTTAGGTCATATCAATGAAACAAGATTAAATAAGCTACAAATATGAACCTTATGGAACTTGTGAGTCTTGTTTACTGGTAAAATGACCAAATTACCCTTCAAAGGTAAATGACAGCGTGCAGCGGAGACATTAGAACTCATACACTTTGATGTATGCGGACCAATGTCAATCACCGCTAGAGGTGGATTATCCTACTTCATTACCTTTATAGATGATCACTCGCGATATAGGTATGTGTACCTTATGCGGTACAAATTTGAAGCCTTAGAGAAATTTAAAGACTTCAAAGATGAAATAGAAAACCAGCTTAATAAAAGTATTAAGTCACTAAGGTCTGACCGAGGTGGTGAATACTTAAGCGACGCATTTCAAGATTACTTGAGAGAAAATGGAATTGTTTCCCAGTGGACTCCTCCGGGAACTCCACACATAATGGGGTCTCCGAATGGAGAAATCGGACATTATTAAATATGGTCAGATCAATGATGCCAGACACGGATCTACCTCTTTCATTTTGGGGTTTTGCTTTAGAAACTGCAACACTACTACTAAACCAAGTTCCTTCCCAGACTGTTAGTCAAACACTATATGAGTTATGGTTTTGGAACCGTCCTAGTCTTACGTATCTAAGAGTTTGGGGATGTGACGCATATGTTAAGCTCCCACAAACTACCAAATTGGATGATATGGCAGTTAAATGTATGTTTGTATGATAAGCCTTGAACTTAAGAGCATACATGTTCTACGTCCCAAATGAACAAAGAACATTTGTCTCACGAAATGCTAAATTTCTAGAGAATGAATTCCTTCCCAAGAAATATATTGGGAATAGACTTGACCTCGATGAGGTACGAGAAGAACAAACTAACATAGAACTAAACCCAGGCCCCTCAAAAGGGCAGCGACGGAACAACCATAAGGTTATGAACTTAGAAGGTCTGGCAGGGAAAGATATGAGCCTGAAAGATATGGTTTCCATATTGATAAAGAACATCATCAAGTCATTGATAATGACGATCCCACCAGTTATGACGAAGCAATGCGTGACATTGATTCAGTCAAGTGGTTTGGGGCCATGAAATCCGAAATAGACATTATGTATCAGAATCAAGTCTGGGACTTGGTGGATGCACCTGAAGGAATAATACCCATGGCTGCAAGTGGATTTACAAGCGTAAAACTGATGCAGAAGGCAACTTCCAAACCTATAAGGCTACGTTGGTGGCGAAAGGTTATAGAAAAATCCAAGGAATTGACTATGACGAAACCTTCTCGCCTGTTGCAATGATAAAGTCCATTCGAATTTTGCTGGCACTAGTTGTACACTTTAATTATGATATTTTGCAGATGGATGTCAAAGCAGCTTTCCTTAATGGAAACCTCGTAGAGGAAGTCTATATGACACAACCTGAGGGGTTTTCATCTAAGGATGATCATAATAAATTATGCAAGCTTAAACGATCCATTTATATACTCAAGCAAGCCTACGGAAGTTGGAATATATGATTTGATGAGACAATCAATGAATTTGACTTCATCAAAAATGTAGACGAGCCTTCTGTTTAAATGAAAGTAGTGGGAGTGCTGTTATATTTCTTGTATTATATGTCAATGATATATTAATCATCGGGAATGATATTCCCATGATGCAAGCCACCAAGCAATGGTTATCTCAGAATTTCTCCAAGAAAGATTTGGGAGAAGTAGCCTACATCATCGGCAATAAGATCTACCATAATAGATCTAAAAAGTTTTTAGGACTTTCTCAATATACGTACATAGATAAAGTTTTGAAAAGATTCAAAATGGAAGATTCCAAAAGAGGTAATTTACCTACTTGTCATGGAATCAAATTATCTAAGGAGCAAAGTCCACATACTCCTTCAGATAGAGAGTGTATGAGTAGGATCCATTATGCTTCAGCAATAGTATCGATCATGTACGCCAAGCTATGTACAAGACCTGATGTCTCTTATGCTCTTAGCATAACGAATAGGTATCAGGAAAATCCTGGTGAGCAACATTGGGCAGCTATCAAAACAATCTTCAAGTATCTGAGAAGAACAAATGATGTGTTTTTGACATACGGAGATTGTTTTGAGATGAAAGTCATTGGTTACTATGATGCGTGCTTTCAGACTGATAGGGATAACAACAGATCACAAACATGATATCTGTTAACTATGAATGACGGAGCTGTCAATTGGAAATGCTCAAAGTGTTGGATAATATGACCCATAGCGTCACTATTTGTACAGATCACGGTGTTGTTGTACAAATTAACTATGTGACAAGGAAATTGCACTCTCATCATTTGTGATTAGATCACCATAGATGTTTAAATGAAGAAAGGTCCATATGATTAGTTCCTGGATTGAGATGATATGAGACAGTATCAGTCCACGAAGGATTAATCATTAAATATCCCTAGCCGGAGTATTATCGAGACAGGACATCGATAATGCGGAATAGGCTAGTATTGCACTTGTGCGCGTTGTGAGGGCACGACGGCATAGTTCTCATTTATTTAAGTATTGGATACTTATGCAATTGCGATAGGAGGTTGTGTTTCACCGATGGTACGGGAAACAGCTTCGCTCTCGATAGACCCCTCGGAATCCCATTGGTATTATGACTATGTGTCTATGGGAGTCCGACATCAGGGTAGGTGTATTTGGTCTTAACCTGAGACTTGCACCGCTAATACTTACGATAATCGGTAGACTTTGGTCTTGGTGGTACAGGGCTTTAACCGGTTCTGCGTACACCACTTCTGGGTTTATCAGAGAGTCGTAGTGTATTGGGTGTGATGTCAAGACGGAAGTATCACTTCAGTCATAGTGGAGATGATGTCACGCAGGATACGGTACTAGTGTTATTGAGTGATGCGCATCCAATCATGATATTATGACCAGGTCATGAATATCTGATTATAGAGACTAGTTACCAGACATCCGACATGTGCTTCGGACGGGGCAGACACTTATCCAGCCCCAGCCCTAGCACGTGACTATCCGATACTGGGCTGCCGATATACACAATACTACGGTATACTACGCTTGATACAGATCTATATATTCCTGTAAGAATGTTTCTGCAGAATTGGGTAGGCATGGCGCTTTGCTAGAAGCCAACCTTGTCTTGTAAATCGGTATAAACGTAGTACGAGGTACTTACGTGTTCGGATAGTCCGACGACCGTATTTACTGCCAACATATCTGGAGATCTCATGGGTCGCTTCTGAAGATTCACCGATGACGTATGACTCGCACTTTAATTAATCTGGGATTAATTGGATGAGAGAGAAAATTAATCTGGGATTAATCACGGAGATATTTTATCTGGGATAAAATATTAATTAAAGAGATAGAACGATTAATTTGGAATTTCGATAAAATAATATATTTGATATATTATTAGAATTGGATTTCGACGCAGAATTAAAATTAGATTTATTCGGGCGAATAAATTAATTTAGAATTAATTCGTTAGCGACGTGAATAGTGATTTCGCTAGGCGTAATCATTTAATTACGACGCAACGGAAAATTCGTTAATTTGGAATTAACGACCCGAGCCCGGTATTATTTGCGAGCGCATTCGCATTTCGAATTCGAGTGCGGCACGCAAGTCAAATCGAGCGTCAAATCGCTAGTCACATCAAGCGTCAAATCAAATGTCAATTTGAGTGATGTGACAAGTTGTCATTTGATTTGAGTGATTGATGTGGTAGTTGAAAAGCTTTAAATGCTTTTTGCTTTTGGCTTTTGACTTTTGGTATTTTGGAAAATTGAGAGTTGTATATGGTTTATTTTATTTTTGGAAATATATAAACCAAAACTACATTTTTCTTTTCATATAATTCTCTCTCTCATTTATGGTTTCTTGTAGAAACCATTTTCCCTCTCTTTTTCTCTCTTCTTCTCCCTCACGGCTCACTGCCGATTTCTTCTCTAATTTTTGGTTAGACCGAATTTGTGAGAAGCAAAGAAGATAAACAAGTGCTAGCACACACCTTGGGTTACACATAGGTGATAGGGAAACGAATTTATGAGCTTGGAATCCATTTTTGGAGCTTGAAGCTTGGAGCTTCCATGGAGTCTCCCATGGCCGAATCTTGGAGGAATTTCACAGCCCAAAACCGAGCAGTCCAGCAGTTCACAGGAGTCAAAAACCGAGCTTGGAGGAGGAGGAAAATGGGTCTTGTTCTTCCTAGCATCAAACCCATCAATGTGAGTATGTATTCCGCCTTACTCCTTGGTTGTATTCAACTCGTTTTTATGCATGATTGATGATTCTTGGGACTTGATTGAAACTCAACAATGGTATCTTGAGCTATTGGTTGCATAAAACGAATTAGGGTTCTTGGGCAAAATTTGGGGCTTTTTGATTTAAGCATGATTTTAACAAATTGTTTGTTTAAGAATGCTTGTATATGAATAAATTAGAGTTATATGTAATCAATTTGATAAAAAATTAATTGGATTGATTTTCCCCAATTTGCTTAATGTGGCCAAAACTTTAATTTGGGTAAACTCAATTTGAGCATCAAATGATTAAATTGTTTAGTAGTATGCTTGAATGAGGTTGAATTGATGTTGTGCATAATCAATTTCATGAAATTTGGTTGGATCCATTTTTCCCTAAATTTTGGGCATGACAAATTTGGGTAAACTTGATTTTGAGCATGTTTAATGAAATTGGATGATTTAGAATGCTTAAATGTTGTTAATTGATGATTGATTAGATCAATTTGATGAAAAGTGTTTGGAACAATTTTCCCCAATTTGCTTGTGATGGCCGAATTGGCAAGTGCCCTATTGTCTTGGATTTTGATTTTTTTGTTCATTGGATGACTTGGAAATCATTTGGGGATGTTGAATTTATGTTAAATTTGGTTCAATTGGATTGAATGTGATTTGGCCATAATTTCCCTCTTGGCCGAGACACTTGAAGCATGAAATTGGGTTTGATTTTGATTTAATTATGTTGGACATGATTAATTGATGTTAAGCATGATTAATTGGACAAATTTGATGTTTTGGAAACTTTGATTTGGGCAATTAATAATGCTATACACTTTAGGTAATTTAATTTGAAAATTTGGAATTTTTGAATTAAAATTATTGGCCTTAAAATTGGATTTGGGCTTTCAAAGTTGTTATTGGGTTTATTGGACTTTGTTGTACAAAGTTGGTTTAGGCCAAAATTGGTTGGATCCAATTAGGCCCAAAACCGCTTCCAAAAGGCCCAAATGACTAATGAACCTTTAACGTTTAATTGGGCCTAATGGGCCTAAATTAATTTATGGGCTTATGGGGTAACTCCCGGATTGGACTTTGGTTGCGGGTTTGACCCGAGTTGACCAAAAGTCCACGCCTCAAGAAATTAATTAAAAACCCATTGGACTTTAATTAAATTAATATTGGATATTAATCGGGCTTTGAGACCCGTAACGATTAAATTTGGAATTTAAGTCGTAAAGGTTTATTTTATAAAGTGTAATATTTAATTTGGAATTAAATAATGAATTAGAATTAAATACGTATTAAATTGGATTGATTTAATAATGTAATTTAATTTTATTTGAGAAATCGTACTTTGAGTACGTGTTCGCAATACGAGTTTGACTCGAACAAAATCAAATCTTTGTTTGAACATTGGATGATCACTAATTATCAAGATTAATTAATTTGGATTAGATTGATTGATAACATGCTTGTATGAATACATGGTTGTGATGTTTGAATAATGTATATCGGATGGATATTAGCCGGGTGGGGCGATTTTTAGAAATTGTTGTAATAAATTTGATTTATTAAATTGGACCTGCGTGTCCAGCCTTATCTCCTATTTCTTTGTATTCTCTTCTCACCTATTCCCCTCCATGTAAATGAGGTTTCTTTAGAAGTGTAGTGTAACGGGTAGAAGAAATATTTGTGCTAGCTTGGAGAGAGAAAGTGAGAGATTTGATCTAGGATCAATGTGTAAAATATCCATCCGCATATCATTATTATTTTACATATGCGCTTTATTATGTGTTTAGAATGCATGTTTAAGGGTGTATGATGATGAGACCTTAACAAAGATAATTAAAATTGGTAGCCAATTTGCACGCGAAAAACCCTCGTTAAATATCAAGCGTTTATTTTCCTTCCATTGAGTGATTCTTACTCAAGATCCGAGATTGGCAGGGGTTGTTGGCCAAAGTCAAGCCCTTGTCCGTCGAAGATGTGTTTTAATCACGAGGCTTTGTTCCATATCGGTGTCGTGTCCAAGTTGTGGTTTGTTGGCCAAAGTCAAGACCACTTCTTGTCCATTGACATTGATTACGAAGCTTCCATGTCAATGGGTCCGCGCTTGACTGGGATCACTAGGTTTGTTGCCAAAGCCAAGGCCTAGTTGATTCAGAGGAAAAAGGTTAGGGTATACATTCGATGTATAGGCATATATAAGATATATGTTTGGGACTTGGATGTCCACCTACTGGATCTAGGAGTTGGATGAGATCCAATTGATCTTAGAGATCTACCTAGTTAATTATCATACAATTTGTTGGCCAAAGTCAAGATTGTGTGATATTTAACGGGATCCTAGCCCACTAGGAAACACGGTTTCCCGAGTACTCGACAGAGGGTTAGAGGCTCGACGAAAAATAGTGGGAGGCAAGAATTGAATTTGCAATACTCGTTCAATTACTCGCCATACGCGCTCATTTAAATTATTTCGTCATTAGATTAAATGTTAGTTAGACTAATATTTAAATTGTTGTTTTAATAAACAGTTGGACTGTATTATACTTGATTATATATAATTGGATTATATTAATCAATATATTTGAATTAATTAATTTCAGTTTACAGTTGATTTTATAATTGGATTATAGTAATCAATGTAATTGAGGTTAATTAATTTGGATTATATTTGATTATATAGTTGGACTATTATATATCATTATAATATATATAGTACCACTAATCGTTGATTAAATAGTTGGACTATTGTAATCAAGATAAAATTGAAAAGTTGGATATTTAAAATATAATCTGGGATTAAAATATTTTAAATGATTTAATTTTCAAATTGGGAATAAATAATAGGTTACTTTATTTGATAAAATAACTTATTATACCTTAAGCCCAAAATTAAGCAAAATAAGTAGAGCATAAAATCTTTGGAAGATTTATGTGATGATGACTTTAATGCTTAATTTAATATACTTGTCATAAATCTAATTTTAGATTTAAGAAGTTAAAATTGCAATTTATAATTCTGGAGAAAATTAATTGACTATTCTAGAGGAGATAAAGTCAAAGTTTGCAATTGGGCATGTAGCACGAGGTGCACATCGTTTCGATATTCTAAGAACCCAAGGCTTGCCTAAGGTTTCTGAAATATTGAAAGGATAATTGACATATCCCAAAGTGACTACCATTTGGATATGGCAGACACGAAGGAATTAAAGAAAGGGCGAGGCTCTAACTTTAAAAATATTTGTCTTAGTTATGTTCACAGCTAGTATTGAAATTAGATTTTAAATACTTAGTGTGGTACATAAAATATATGTATTGATGTTCAGAATCTGCTTTGAGCAGGATACTGACTTCAAGCTGAGATTGCTCTGCGAATCAGAAACGGGACGAAAGTCGCTGTTTCGACCGTAGATACCTAAGTTTAGGAACTACCCTTGGGTATATACTTAAATTAGGAACTGTTATAATGTAACTAGTTTGACTAGAGACATTATCTCTATATCAGTGTTTAATCCGTTGCGGATAAAACCTTTATTATAGAACACTAAGTGTTTTATTATATAAAGATGATACTGAGATAAATACATTAGATGTAAATAACAGAATTTATATTTGAATATAAATAAAATCTCAAACATATAAAATGACAAATAAATAGCTCAAATTGATTTGATCAATAAGACTTATTTGTGGCATTGTTGTCTAGGACACAATTTAACGAGACTCGTATATCCACACTTTTGAAGAGTGGGTACTAGGACTGATTTGACTATTCAAATAAGGTCTACAAATCTAGTTTATTAGGTAAAGTACCAAAATACTATTACTTGGTAATAGTATAAGGGCCACCGACCTGTTAGCCCTATTCATGGTGAAGTAAGTGGGCCCATATCTAGCTAGGCTAGATGTGAAAATGAATATTTCGTGACCTTAAACGGATGTGGCATCACGTTATGGTTATGTGTTTCTTTTAAAGAACACAAATCGGAAACTTTTAGAGTTTCGACATGAAATAGACAAACAGATCGGCTATAGTATTATACCTTCACGGTAGACCGTAATGGAAAATACTTAAGCAATAAGTTTCTTATATACTTGAAAGAGTATAGTATTCTTTCAAATGAGGACTCCTCCCGGAACACGTCAAAGTGACGGTGTGTCCGAACGGATTACCGAATCATGTTAGACATGATAGGCTAATCATGAGTCGCTATGAGCTACCATTTCCTTCAACGGATAAGTTTTTACAGTGCAATAACTTATTTAGAATAAGGTTCCATATAAATCTGTTTGACAGATGTCATATAGGATATGAACAGGGAAGAAACGAGGTTTCTCATTCCTGATAATTTGGGTATGCCAGGCATAACGTTTGGATGATACCAAACTGAAAGACCCAAATTTGAACAGTGCCTATATAGGTTATCCTAATGGAAACCTTAAGTATAATACTTGTAAATCTCACATGAGAACAATGTGATTGTTGCTCACCATACGGTTTTTCCTGAGAGGAATACCGATATGCAGTGGTCAGTGGGAGGATAGTGATGTTGGAAATATTAATCCATGTCCCAAGATCAAAAGCACAAGCAAAATATATATAAAAGAATGAACTATATTGAAGTATGGCGGAATCAATACTCACAAAAACGGAATGTGGTTGCGTTTGATGAAACAAAACTTGCTCCTTTGTGCAGTGAAGGATTCGGCCAAGCAGAAAAGAGAAGCTCCAAGCTATATTTGATCCTTCCAAGCTCTAAGATGAGTTTCCCATAACACCTTGTATGATCCCTGTTGAGTTTTTCTAAGGTCCCAAGATCAAAACAAGACATGAAAACAGCGTGAATACATCAACGGAGGTAGCGGATAGGAATACTCACATTGATCGGTTATGTCGAATTGAAGACGAATCGAAGCCAAAAACGCACTGCCTTTGTAAGCCCACTGCAGCAGCCCATGCTCACTGTATTGGCAGTTTTGGGTCTCAAAAACGAAGCTCCAAACTCCGTCGGATGAGTCCCGCCTCATGGGTGAACCTCCCTACCACCTTCGCAAGACTTGTAAGTGTGCTAGCACTTGAATTTTTCACCATGAAAATCCACTCTTGGCTTCCCTATTGCTCACGCCCAAACTGGTTCAAAACCAGTGAACAATAACCACTTAGGGTGAGAGAGATGAGAGAGTTTGAGAGAAAATGTGTTGTCAATTAAATTTTTGTTACAAAAAATTAATTTATATTTATGCCATATATTTATTAAATTAATAATAAACTTATGACACAAACATGCAATGGCTTAGAGTGTCAAACACTCAATTTCCATGCAAAACCATTGAGTGCATTGTACACTATCTCCATGCATGCATTAGAATAAATAATGCATAATATGACATGTGTCATGTGGGCCCCACACGTTTCCAAATGAAAGTAGGCCCACGTGCACTCACGCGTTCGGGTTCGATATTTCCGAAATACCGAACTTACGTCGCGACGTTAATTCAATCGAATTTAAATAAATAATTGCGCCTAGCGAAATTATTATTTACGTCGCTAATGAATTAATTCTAAATTAACTCGTTTGCCCGAATTAAAATCTAATTTTATTTCCGCGTCGAAATCTAATTTCGTTTAATATATCGAATATATTAATTTACCGATTAATTCCAATTTAATCGTTAACTCTCTTTAGACGATATTTTATCCTAGATGAAATATCTCCGTAATTACTCCTAGATTAATTTTCTCTCTCTTATCTATATAATCCCAGATTATTCAAGAGTGCAAGTTGTGCGTC